>JALJCO010001588.1:0-129424 GCA_023101725.1 Atherinomorus stipes | reverse complement strand
ATATACATCCAACTATATGGGGTAGTGTCTAAAATAAGAGGGAAAAGTGGTTTGGAAGCAGTTTTGGACCTCCCCTGTGAAGAAGAAGCGTTCTTTCCCTAATCGCAATATCTCAGCGAGAAAAGCTTAAATGTGGGATTTTCAACTTCTTCATGTCCAATCTTAAAAATTCCAACTGTATGGGGTAGTTTGTGTCTAGAATAAGACGAAAATATGGTTTGGAAGCAGTTTTGGACTTCCCTGTGAAGCAGAAGCTTTCTTTCCTCAATCGCATTATCTCAGCGAGAAAAGCTTCAAAGTGGGATTTTTTAACTTCTGCATGTCCGATCTTGAAAAATTCCAACTGTATGGGGTAGTTTGTGTCTAAAATAAGGGGGGAAAGTGGTTTGGAAGCAGCTTAGGATCTCTGTAACTTCTTGTGTTGCCTGGTTAAAGCGTGGGGCTGGCCAGTGGGGTGGGCAGAAGTGTTTTCTAGCCGACCCAGTCATTCTCTGAATCTGGCAGCACTGACTTTAGCTTAGCTTAGTGTAGTTTCTGTAATCTGGCGTTTCCATCTAGCCCCACTTGGCAAAAGTGAACTAAATAACTCGAGATTTTTTCCAATTCCGTTTTCGTGACCTGCATATTATGATCGAGTAGGCTACAAACAAGAAGCTAATTTCACATTAAAAGGACTGACTAGGCGCATGCGCAGCATCCCCAACTTTCATAAACAGGGTTGCTACCGGATGCTGCGCATGCGTGCTGCCTTTCCTACTATCTGCGGTGCTTCGCCTGTGATTCGCCTGTACTTCCCCTATTGAATGCCGCCTAGTCAGTCCTTTGATGTGAAATTGGCTTCTTGTTTGTACTTGATCAGAATGTGCGAGTCACGAAACGTGATTGGAAAAAATCTTGAGTTAATTATTTCACTTTTGTCAAGTGGGGCTAGTTGGAAACACCAGATTACAGCAACTATGCTAAGCTAAGCTAAAGTCAGTGCTGCCAGATTCAGAGGATGACTGGGGCAGTTAGAAAATGCTTCTGCCCGCTTGTCTCAGGGGACTGCAGGGGGAGGCTAAATTTCACCTAAGGGTGGTATATGCCTTTAATATGTGCATTTACTCAGCGGTGAAATTTCTGTATCACTTTGACTCCTTCGGAAGATATTACGTTGAGTTGCCCTTCAGTATACATCTATATAATGAGAGCGATAGGGCAGCCTCTCTATAAGGCATTATCTGCAGCAAAACTCCTTCATTTCATCATTGGGTGAAGGAGAATGAACGAACTAATGAGTACTATTGTCCCATAAGTCCAGATTTAGCTCTCCGTTAGTTATCAGGGTAATATCCACACTTTTCAGGGGTGCGTGTGTTACAGCTGCTGCAGTACAGCTGAGAAGAGCAGCTGCTACTGAGACACCAACAAACTGCAATCCACAAAACTCTAAACTCAGAGGAGAATAGTCCTCATTCGTTCGTTCATTCATACTACTTAATTAAATTAAATTCAACTTTATTTGTATTGCGTCAATTCATGACAATGTCACCTCAGGGTGCTTAACAGACATAAAAATTCAGGTCAGATTTATAATAGCGTAGCTCATGCCCCGTCTCTCCCATTATATGGATGTTCACCAAAAAGCGACTCAGCGAAATACTGCATCTTCCGAAGGAGTCAAAGTGATGCAGAAATCTTACCGGTGAGTAAAAGCACGTATAAACTCCTAGAAATAAGGTCCAGGTTGAAAAAACAAAAACAAAGTTATCCTTTAAAAATCTCTGGGCGGATCTCATCCACCCCCAGGCCCCGCCACCAAGGAGCTTTTTAACTACCTTAGCAACATCAGACCCAGTAATGGAAGAGCCCACCCCTGAGTCCCCAGACTGCTTCCTCATCAGAAGATGTGCTGGTGGGATTGAGAAGGTCTTTGAAGTATTCCCTCCACTGACCCACACCGTCCCGAGTCGAGGTCAGCAGCCCACTGTGACGGCCGCCTGGATCTCCACTGCAATGTTGACGGTCCACTGCCCCCACCCCGAGCTACGTATTTTAAAAGTAAGGAGATACTTTCAAAATAATATGTTTAAATTCAATAATCTGTTAAAAAAAAAAAAAAATCTTTGGTTTGTTACAAAACATGCAACATTAGCACTTTTTAAAAAAAAATCTGAAAAAGCCAATTAGATCAGAGCAACAACAGTGAATCAAGTCAGAAAAGATTAAGCTGTATTTTTTTAATCATATTTTTCTTGTAATTACAGAAGAAATAGAGGTTCAACATTTGTACGCTTTCAGTGCTTTTTTCTTTCACGTGTAATACCATATTAATGTCTCCAGCCTCTGTTGCCATATCATGGTGAGCAGGAAATCTTTTCCCCATTGCCTCTCCCCAGGTGGCTTGGTTGGCGGTTTAATTTTGTTGAAGTCTTGGCAGATTACAGCTACCTCAGCGCCGCTGTCATGGAGAGTGCAGCCCAGGCAGGCGGTGAGCAGGGAGCCGGCGCATTGATAAGGACAGCTGCTCTTGCGAGATTTCCCCGGAGAAAACAGTGAGACAGGGCCAGCAAAGACATGTTGGACGTCAGGTAAAAACATCAGGACCACCCTCATCGTGGCACGCCGGCTGCTATTCAAGTCCCTCTCATTATCTGATAGGCAGCTTACAAGGTGGGAGACCATCAACTTTTGATGGCAAAATCAAAAGGCTTACCGGCTGCATTCTGATTGCATTCACAGGTCCAGGCGCAAAAAGATCAGTAAGGAGATTGATAAAATAAAAACAAGCCTTTTCCCCTCCACTGAATTTATTACAGAAAACATCAAATCTCACCACGTTTCAGTTTTTCAACTTCAAAAAACAGAACAAGGACATTGTGACAATAAACTTTCAGGTAAAAAAAAAAAAAAAGAAAAATGATGAATTTGGATCATTTCTGGATGGAAATAAAAAACAATTTAATGAGCTAGTCTAAAAGGCAGTTAAAACAGCTTTTATTTCAATAGGTCATCCTTTGCAAACGCTCCCTGTGGCACTGCAACATTTATCTTAAACTCACATTTCCATTTATGTCCTCTTTGTTTATCAAAAACAAAGAAACAGAGAATATGAAGACTGGTTTTCCCCATGAAAGGCTGCAGCCTGAACTTGATAGCACCACTAGTGCTCTTTGTCAGTGTCCCACTGGGTTTCTGCCACAGAAGTGGCGGCTGGATGACTTTGAGGGAAATGTTTCCCCCTCTGTGTGCGTTCAGAAGCAACAGAAAGTTTATATGCAGACGCTCACAGGAGTTCAACGTAAGGAAGCACATTTCTGAACAGACTGTCTTTGAAAAAGTGTTTCTGTCAGGAATTATAACCATCTGTTTTTCTGTACTTTCTGATGTTTGTCTAGCACTGGGCAGGAATGCTGATGCTCTCTCAGCTTGCACAGATTCCTGGTAAAAAAAAAAAAAGAATATAAAGATGAGCTACCACAGAAAAATAGAAGTTGTGGATGCACGTTATTAGCATGCCATTAGTGTCACAGGCTGGCTGTTTTACAATAAGACATATCAATAAGGGATGCACGATAACCTTTTTTAAAAACCGATACCAATAACTGATAAATTTCAGCTCCTAAAGGCCGATGCCTGTAACTGATAACCGATGACACAAATACAGACCTAATCATACCAAATCAAAGATTCAAACTGTAGGGGATAGCTCGTATCTAAAATAAGACACGAGCTACCCTTTCCCCATTAAATAAGCCCCCCCCCCCAATGCCCTTTACCAGCAAAGAACTTTGAGGAAGGCCCACTCCATCCTTGGGGACTGGAGCCATGTCCTGGCTGGTGAATTCCTGCTTCTCCCGTCAAGGTGTAGGTACATGCTGCCAAAGTGCAGGACCAACAGGTTGAAACACACTAATTTGTCCACGCAGCTATTTCTCCCCAAAACAAGCGATTAACCTGTCTTATTGTTTTCTATCTGTTGTCTCTGTTGTTGACTGAGTGACTGTTGTTTAATTGTTTTTTGTTTTTTGTTTTTTGTTTTTTATTACTGCTAGTTGCACAAGAAATTGTCCTACGGGGACAATAAAGACTCTTTGAACCTTGAGAAGGGAAAGTGTTGTGGCAGCAGTTTGAAGTCTCCCCCAGCTTTCTTTCCCCAATCGCAATATCTCAGCAAGAAAAGCTTAAAACTGGGATTTTCAACTTCTGTTTGCCACAAATTCTGCAAACAATATGACTTTGATGCAACGTGATGGAGTAAGGAGTCTATGAAATATCACATGCAAAGCTATTGCAATCATCTCCATTCAAATCACAACATGTAACTGAAATATTAAAATACATTTTTGGTTCAAAGTTTAATCAGAGCATTTAAATGGTTAAGTCTCATTTCAAGAATCCTTTATTCTCTCGCTTTAAAACCTGGCTTAATTTTGGCATTTGAACTGAATATTATTTTCATTCATGTCTTTTTGTTGTCTTTTAGTTCTGATTCAATTCCACTTTTTATCTGTATTTATTTCTCTTGGTTGTACAGCACTGTGGTTAACATTTGTTGTTTATAAATGCACTTATAAATAAAGTTAATTTGATTTATATGAAAAGAAATATAATCAATATAAAAAAATGTTAAAATGTCAAATAACATGTATTACTTCTTTCTTTTCATCATGTCACTCCTGGTGTGAAACATTTAAACTTCTAATGGTTTTCATAGATAATATTGTTATTTAATTTATTACAGTAAGCTGGCATGGACATATTGTTGCACTCAGTATTCTGCCATTATAATAACAATAAAAAATGTTTGCATGGTGGTGTGGTGGTTAGCACCGCAGCCTCACTGTAAGAAGGTTGCTGGTTCAATTACCAGCTGGGGAGGGGGTTCAAACAATTCCAACCATGGCCTTCCTGTACAGAGTTTGCATGTTCTCCCCGTGTACGACTGGGGACCTGTCTAGGGTGTACCCTGCCTCTTGCTTGATAATAGCTGGGATAGGCTCCAGCAACCCTCATGACCCTGAATTGGATAAGCAGTACAGAAAATGACTGACTGATGACTGACTGACTAAATAATGTTTGTGTATATGTATCACCAATTGGCCAAGAATGATGGCAAAATTTGCCTACAGAAAGTTGTCTAATTCCATTTTCTAAAGTTTCAGATCCAACCAGAAACATTTTTTATACCCAACGCCTGATGAGGGATGCAAGTTTTTGTTTAGTCCTTGTAGATTTCTCTTGTCCTTAAGTTCTGGAGGTCTGCTTCACAAAAGTGCAATCAAATTATTCAGGATAAGAGATGATAACGGGGTTTGGTCAAGCCTTGTCAGAGGATCCTTGCTTCACTGGTTTTAATCCAAGCCAAGCTGAGACAGAGTGACTCGGTGGAGCCAGGAGGAAGTAATCCTGCTGAGTGAATGTTCATGGGTGTCTTCAGATAACCATGAGGTTTGGATCAAATCAGGGTTCCATTTTCGTCTTCATTTTTTTTGTACTTAATAATAAATACTTTTCCTACAGGCCAGCAGCTAGCTGAGCATCTTCTTCTTCAGGGGTTTGTTGAACAGCTGACACATTACCGCCACCAGGTGGGGGAAAGCTACACTGCAACCAATCTACTCGTGTAGCAGTGCCACTTGATGAAAAAGCAAGGTCCTGTGGCCCTCACAGCCTCAGGTGCAAAACAAAAAGGTTTTCACGGCCCTCTTGGCGGTGCTTGAGGCCGAAGCTTGGGCCGCAGCCGTATGGTTAAGAATCGCTGGATTAAAGCCTCTAATCTGTGGAAAATACATTCACAACAATAAAGCCATTGACGCCATATAACTTATGGCAGCTACAGGGTTACGTTGTTCTTGGAATTGTAAATTGAAAGGTACTACAGTAAAATCTTACATTATTATTGTTATACTCATGTGATTTCTTTGCAGTGTCCTGCAATACAACTATTCTTTTGGACCCACCAGATGATCTTTATCTACTAAGTATATTAAATTCATAAAGCAGCATGGCATGTGTCATCATGCTGAATATTGATTTTCACAGGATGGAAGAACATCGGTGCTAGATGATTGGACCATGTCAGTGGACTCCACAAGGATGAAAGTAATTCTTAACATGCTGCTGCAGCCTTTTTTGGGTCGTACCTCAAAAGTGACAAGTCTGTAATATGGTAAGATTTGTAATGGATCTGGACAGTGTACAGCCTGAAAACCAGCCTGGAAACACTAGGTATAAGCTGAAGGAAAAGAAAAGCATACCTGATTCTTACTACAGACTTCAAGTTTCAGAGTTTACAGCAGGGAAAAAAGTATTGAAAACATCAACATTTTTCTCAGAAAATATATTTCTAGTACAGCTATTTACATGACATTTTCATCAGTTGTCGGCAACAACCCAAGTAATGCACACATACAAAGAAATCCTCACATTTATGCCCATAACTTAAGTTATGTGTAATATATAGTGAAATGACACAGGGAATAAGTATTGAACACATGAAGAAATGGAGTATTTGGAAAGTAATCCTGTCCTCTATCAGTGCAAAGTAATATCAGCAGTGATTGGCAGTTAACGTTTGGATTTGAATTAACGTGTTTACACATGAATGGCAGCCAGTGAGTTAAAAGGTTTTCTCATCACCAAAGTGTCAGACAAGAAGCATTTCATGATGGGTAAAAGCAAAGAGCTATCTAAAGACCTACACAACCTTATTATTGCAAACACACTGAAGGCATTGGTTCCAGGCGCATTTCTAAACTTCTAAAGGTTCCAGTGAGCACCATTGGGGCCATTATCCAGAAATGGAAAGAACACGGCATCGTCATAAACCGGCCACAGCCAGGTGCTCCTCACAAGATTTCAGAGAGAGGAGTCAGAACAATAATCAGAAAGGTTCTCCAACAGCCCAGGACCACTCATGGAGAGCTTCAGAAAGACCTGGAATCAGCAGGTACAGTTGTTTCAGAGAAAACAAGAAGTAATGCACTCAACCGCCATGGCCTTCATGCACGCACACCACACAAGACTCCATTTCTGAAGAAAAGTGTGTTGATGCTGGTTTGAAGTTTGCAACACAACATCTGGACAAACCCATGACATTCTGGAAAACATAGTCTGGTCAGATGAGACCAGAACTGAACTCTTCAGATGTCATAAGACACAACATGTTTGGAGGAGAAATGGTACCAAAAACACCATAGCAACAGTGAAGTTTGGAGGTGGGAACATCATGGTGGGGGCTGGTTTTCAGCATGTGGTACTGCAGACTTCATATCATTGAAGGAAGAATGAATGGAGAAAAGTAGAGAGACATTCTGGACCAGAATCTGCAGCATCTGCAGCTGCTGAAGATGAAAAGAGGCTGGATCTTTCAGCAAGACCACCATCCCAACACACAGCCAAGGAGACACTCAACTGGTTTAAGAAAAAGAAAACAAAGCTACTAGAATGGCCCAGTCAATCACCCCAATTGAGAAAGAACTGAAGATCCGAGTTCACAGAGGAGACCCCCGAAACCTTGAAGATTTGAAGGCAGTTTGTGTGGAAGAATGGACCAAAATCACACCTGTGCAACGTTTTCCACTGGTTTCTCCATACAGGAGGCATCTGGAGCCTGGAATCACAAACAAAGTATTAATTACATTTCAGTGAATATATTCAATACTTATTCCCTGTGTCATTTCACTATTTTACAAATAACTTAACTTATGGACATAAATGTTAGTATTTCTTTGTCTGTGTGCATTACTTGGATTGCTGCTGACATCTGGTGAAAATTTCATGTAGATAGCTCTACTAGAAATATATTTTCTGAGAAAAATGTTGACATGTTCAATACTTTTTTCCCTGCTGTATATGCCACACCTCCAATAGCAAATTCAGCTGGCAGAGGTTGAATTTGACAAAGCAATAAAAGAGAGAACGCTGAAGAAGTCTTGCTTCGGTATTCAAAAACTTAAAGGGAAAATTTCAATGAACGATGTAACTATAGTATAAGAGCCATTGTATTATATGAATCTGTCCTCCCAAGGTCCAAGCTGACAACTGAGTGAATTCAGGGAAATAAAGAGAATGAAAGCCACAGAGAGTTCTTTACTTTATCTGTACAATCGTAGTTTTTCAAGTGAACTTGAAATGTAATCTCAAATTCTTTAAATAATGAAATCTGAACCATAAATTGGTAGCAAATATATATATTTATAAATGGAATTTATTTCATTTGTGGAACAAAATCGACTAACTGACAACATGCTGGTCTTTCATTCTACTTAAAGTATTGGTGACATAATGGAGTTTTTGCTGCAGATAATGCCTTAGGGCTTGAAAGGGTGACGTAGGGGACAGGGAAAACTGCAATGCCTTGTGGGTCTTATGGTCAACTGTCAAGTTTGTTTATGCTAACTTCATGCACAATCCTGTCGTAATTCTTTTTCTTTTGATTTATAAGTCTTTTACAAGTTAAAAAATGGTGCAAACGTGCTGTCATTAACTGCCACAATCGTTCACATGATCGTTCCGGTAAAAAAAAACAAAAAAAAAACGATTGGGCGAGATCTTCTCATTTCCAATGCAAAGCCTGGAAGCTTTGATATGTGAGCTAACGAAGAAACGCCGAATGGCCTGGATAGCAGCCATGAGGTGACCAAATATCACTTTCAATGCCATCACCAAAAATGTTGTTGTGTTCACAGAGTTTTCAGACCGGTAAGTTCTGTTCTGTTACTACTGTGTTGTGGTGATAGTAGTGTTATGCTGTTTCACATGTAGCATTTAGCTGGCTGCTAGCATTAGCCAAGCTAGCTGAGGGCACAAACTAAGTAAAAACAGACCCCTCTTAGTCTTTTTCTTCCACTTATGGATCACCGCGAGCCTACGTCACAACCCGGAATTCATGTGACCGCGAAGCTGGTCCCGGTGAAAATATGCTTCGTATTTGAACGGCGTCTGATGGACTATGAGCCTCAAAAACTGCTTTTGCACTCTTTTTAATTTTTTTTCTCCGCCGGTCTGTCTTTGAAATAATATAGAAATGACGTCCAGTTATACTGAAAGTCTTACTGCCGACGCTAGAAGAAGATACGAAGCTAAACTAGTATCTGTTGGACTAAGTGATGCCATCTTCTGCTGCTACAGCCTGGTTAGACGAACCTACCTGTACATAACAGCCTGATGATCAGTTTCCCGATCTCATGATGTATTTGGTTTCATCAGGTAAGCCCCGTGTTCAAGCCATTTATTTTTTATAGAATATAAATTTTCCCCGGATTTTTAAGAAATGGTGGTATTTCTTTGATGTACTTCTCAGGAGTTTACTCTCATTGATAAAGCTATAAATTACCGGCAGTCTTATCTGTATGTAACTGGTTATGACTGTGCATGTTTATAATGCTGCAAATGCCTTTCTGCCGCTTTTTATGCTTTTATTCTTATGTGGGAACATTGATGGCAGTAATCTGGATGAACGTAATCGTTAACAGTCCTGAGGAGACGGAACAGCGGGCGGCGCTGTGATTCTGTACATCCACTGATTTAATGGTGTTTTCTATCATCTGTACAGAAACAACTACAGGGTTTAAAAAGTGAGACCACAATATATGCTTTTTTTATCAGTCACAAAGTGATCGGAACATATTGTTAGATGTTTCCATGGTTTCCAGCGTGAACTGTCAGCATTTATGGGCTTGATAGCAGCTAGCCACTTAGCATGTTGTTCGGGACTTTTTCTGTTGTTTTGGGAACTGGAACAAACATATTCTCTTGTCCGTGTGATAGATATGTTTATGGCAGCCATACACAGCGGGACTTCTCGGTATTTCCAAAGTAGAATAAACGAAGATTGACGAGTAATGAAGCAGGTAATTCAGTGGCTCCCCTATGCAATGAAGCCATGTTTTCACCTTCTACCTAACCGGATGTGATGAATTTGGCGAAAATTCCCGGATGTTCGCGGTGATCCATAGATCACTTTTGGGTTTATATAATTCCTCACTCATAGCACATTGACTTTTAGAGTTCATTACAACTGACCTCATTTTCAAAGTAATAATAGGCATGTGTGTCTTTGAGGAAGAGCTGCGTATGACATTAATGAAACCCGTCCAGTCTGGGGACCATCAGTACATCTCAAACACACGGAGGTGAAAGCTGCAGATAACGCCGGATTTCAACGGCGAAAAGGAGACAGGAGAGTGATATGGCAGCAATGCAACTGCAACATTCTCTTTGATTCGATCAATTTTTCCATGAGTTTGAGTCTCTGTCTCGCAGCACTACGCTATATAAACCAAAACTCTTGCCCGTAGAGCCCACAATGCATTGCGAAATGTCAAGTGCCCTTTCAAGCCCTATAGAAGTTGCCCTTGTCTCTCCCGTGATATGGATGCACGCCGGAGGGCGATTTTACCTGATAGAAAATGCACGTACAAACGTAGAAATAAGGTCCAGGTTGAATAAAAAGTAAGTTATCCTCTAAGGATTAAAAGACAACAAGATTGAAATTAAGTTATTTCTCCTAGATATAACATCACATTTTACAGTGTAATGTTAAACAGGAAATTAAATCAAAGCATCTTAAAATTCAGCAGCACCTGAGAGCCATCCATACTTCATCCAGACAACTGGTCATTCAGCAGCAACTTGCAGGGATAATCTCCCCACTGCTTTTTATTACAGTGATGAATGACTGCTCATTAGTGTCAGCTCACGTGACTTGTCATCTTTCAGATGGAGCCTTTTCAAACCCCGACAAATGACACATTCCAGTTTTTTCTTCTAATACTTTTATCAGCTTTGTTTCTTTATTCATTTATTAACCTGTTTTTCTTTTCATGTCGTTTGCATTGAGGGGGTGCCTGCTATTCAATGCAGCGCATGCACGTGGCTGAGGTTGTGTGCTACCCGTCTCAGGCTGCAGTCATCTTTAAGTTTAATAATCTCAGATCATGTGGGTTCGGATACGATTGCTCCAGGGCTGATATTTTCTCCTCCTGTGGTGTTCCACACTCAACTCACCCGGGCTTCATTGGTATTCCAGCTTGCCAACTGTCTTAATGCATTGAGGTTTCTGATAGATGTGTGTTGGGTGGTCTGACTCTTCATAGTTCACGCTGCTGCTATGTTGAAAAAAGTCCAATATATTAGGATTCTTTTAGGCGTCTCATCTTTAAAATTTAATTTCCATCCTGTTCTGACATAAAAGAACATTATCACACTCTTACGTGACAGATGTGCAACTCAGGTCTGTAAGTGTGATCTGAACCCCCCAAACTGTGTCTGGTAGTGTGAGTTTGATATATTGCCATAAGAGCAGAGTCCTTTTTATATCCCATGTGTAGTATTGGTGCGATGAATCACCGTCACAGACTTCAGTTCCTCTGGCAACTGCCTGCTGGGGTTTTGTCGCCCACACATCACAACGGCTCGATCGCTTGGTTTCCACTTCCACGGCAATATTGTGCAAACACCTCAGCGTGTTTTGTCATCTACAGTAAACATCCATTCATGAGCACATTCTTTATGCCAAAATGCCTTTTGTGGGTCACAAAGATGAAGCATGATGATACTGGGAGAAAAATAACTGCCAGACGATATCTTGCAACAGTAAAGGATGATGACACGTAAAGACCCCTCAAAGTCGAGCTATTTTCTCAGCGGGTCTGAGGTATTTTTCCTCTTAACAGTTAATGGCAGGTAACTGAATAATATTTACTTGCACCAAAGACAAAATATTTCACCTGATTTCTGTTGAATAAGATCTTCTGAAGTTGCTGAAGTGCAGCTTCCCTCAGCCTGCATGTGACAAAAGACATTCAGAACGTTGTTATTAAAGTCATCTGCCTTCAACCTTTTGCGAATAAATATTGAATCATCCACGGAGGCTGGTATATTACACGCATGTCATCCAGGGATTGTTTCAGTCCTCTGCTTTTGAGACTGATCTGGGTATTTTATCGGAGCAGGGGAGAGAATGGAGACATTAATGGGTGCTGTGATTGCATGGCAAGATAAAAATAGAAGAGATGAGTTAAGAAGAAAAAGAGATAAATCTGGGTGGAAAGAGAGGAAAAAAAAAGCCCAGCAAAGTGCTGCTGTAAAAGATACTTAGGAGCAATCTGAATACACCTGAGCACACAGTGTTTGACAAATAGATACAGTATGACCAACCTGATGTCTGGGGCAGGGAATGGTTTTGTGCACTTTTAAAGGTACAGTAGCTATGCAAAAAAAGAAAAAAAAGTCAAAGGCAGAAAAATTGAATATATAATTAAAAATTTAGTTTCAATTGATGTGTTATCGCTTCACTAGAATGGCTGTTGTATATCTATTTTCTGAGAATGAGTCATTTATCTCTACTTTTGGGGGGTTCACATCTGTGGAGGCTGCCATATTTCTGCCGCCATTTTTACTACGGTGTCCATAATTGGACAAAACAATGTGTGTGAAGTGAGAACCCTCTGAACTTTAAAACTGCTGTACTGCCTTTTGTTTCATGGAAGTTAGAGCACTGTTTGGGATCAGTAATGTTGTAAAAGACATTAAAGGAATAGTACACTCACAGAATGATGTGCGTTCATTTTCTACTCACCCTCATGCTGAGCAAGACTGTGGAGCAGATTTTTACTATCTAAAATGTAGCCGGAGATCGGAGAGATTTTCACCGGCGCCCAACACCAAAACCTCCATAATCCAGAAAAACTTGTCAATATTCCTCCATACTGCTCATCCAATGTAATCCAAGTGTCCTGAGTGGGTAGCGTCCAGAATTTACTCAAAACTACATCATTTAGTATATTTTTATAGCCTAAACAGTGGAACATTGCACTTTCTATTTGCGCGTTTATGCAAGTTAACGACACTACAGAAGCAGCGGCGTTCAGCACCTACTCTGCCGATAATGCAACGAGTTGTGGACAAACCGGAACAAACACAAAAGGGGTTGGCTATTGATTTAAAAGAAGGAAAGAAAGAAAAAGAGAATGCGTGATCTTGTCTGTCGCCGCTTCCGTAGTGTCGTGAACTCGCACGACCAGTTTTAATAAGAAAAAAAGCCAGTTTAATGGTTTAAGTAATTAAAATGGTATACTTTTTCTTTGGGTCTGTTCAGTGTTGGCCAGGGATCATTTTTGTTTCTTTTTCTACTTTTTTTTCCCTTTTTTAAAAAAACTGAAATACAATTGAATGCATTTGTTTAGACAATAATAGAGCTGGAGTTTACAATTTTAATGTTTGTGTCCATTATTTGATTCAGTTGTCCCCGAAAATCTATTTAAATGAAGAGAATGTTACATGTACTTTTGGGGGCATTTTTTGCATTGTGATTAATCAAAATTAATTAATTACAAAGCCTCTAATTAATTTGATTAATTCTTTTGAGTCCCACCCCCAGAAATAATATTTGCAATCAACCTAATTATGTCCATCAGACAATATCATTTCTTACAATTTGCAACCCCAGGGCTTTAGGCTGAAGTTAAACTTATTTTGCCTAAATATGTACAATATTTGCCTCATAAAGCTTCCGCATTAAAGCCAGTTAAAGATGATAATAATAATGATAATAATAATAATAATAGAAGTAAAGAATAGAGCAAAGAGCTGAAATCAGTATAAAAAAATAACATTGTGATAATACAAGGGAGACTTTTAGAGCAGTTTCTAGTCATCTGAGCTCAGCAATCGTTCAATGATCTTGCCACTGGTCATTCCTGAGCTTATTGTTTTTCAAGAATATCAGATTTAATTTGCCTTTTAAAAATATGCGTGTTTATATATGTGTTTTCATTTCTTTTAAATTGTCGTCCAGGTTGTTCCATAAAGTGACCCCCCTAACAGAGACATTATTTTTTACATTTATTACATCATTATATGCAAACAAAGTATGACCTTATATATAATTTCCATATTGTTGCATAGATCAAGACACACATGCATTTGGTTCCTGTAATAGCCACGCCACAACTGAGCCAAGTAAAAAAAAGAAGGCAACAATTCACTGGTACATTCAGGGTCCCGAGAGTAAAAAGGAAGCAGGTTACTACTCGTTTTTCTTCATGTGCTGCAATGAGCTTACCCCATCACTTATTTATTTATTTAGTGGAGCTGCACCTCAGCTTCAACATGCTGCGTTCATGGTGCCCAGAAGATGAATCCCAGCAGATGTGACTTTCTGGCATTTCCTTTCTGGCGGCTGCAGAGGATAAAAGCTTTTTCTTGTCAGTCA
This sequence comes from Atherinomorus stipes, assembly GCA_023101725.1. Taxonomy (NCBI): domain Eukaryota; kingdom Metazoa; phylum Chordata; class Actinopteri; order Atheriniformes; family Atherinidae; genus Atherinomorus; species Atherinomorus stipes. The sequence goes on along the minus strand of JALJCO010001588.1, from coordinate 115,224 downwards.
AAGATTCAGCATTGTGTCAAATCAAAGCAGCGCGGTTATTCAGAAGGTTCTGTGGGGTGTGACAGGAAAGACTGAGAACCTGGAGATGCCCGTGTAGTTTGGGAAACCTTGGAAGGATCCGGCAAGGTAATATCTGGTAAAAGTGGTGACAAAGGACGTCTAGACCTTTATGATTGGTATTTTTTAAAACTAACCAAGTGGTTTTGCTATCTAGACTAAAAAAAGATTCTGTTTCTGATTGAGAAACTTCAAAACCACTGAGATAATACTGAATGTGAACGTATATAAATACTCCAAACGATTGAGTTTTTTTTCTCCTTTTTTTCTTTTAGATCTAAGCTCCAAGAGCATTTGGAGGAAAAACAAGATTCACTTGATGAATGGGCAGAACATTTGTTACGTTCATGGTTCCTGGAGTTTTACTGATAGCTGCTAATGATTTTAGTCTCCTTAAATTCTCCTAGTAGTCATCTTAAGGCGGGCTGACTGATGTATGGTTTCACTGATGTTCTCACCAATTAATTAGGCTTCTTTGAGTTTTAGGTCAGTTCACTTAACAAAAAACTTGATTTCAGTTCATCCATAACTTGTGTTTTTCACCAAAAACCTGCAAAACCTCCACTTACTGACAATGAGCTATTGTTATCGCTAAACTAACACTGAACATGATTTGAACAGGATGAGCTACATGTGCAAGTCAAACAACCATCTATCAGTGATATATAGTGACTGGAACATGGAGAATCTGTTGATAAGCCTTGCCATTTGCCGGACACTCGGGATACTGGACATCTTTTTCTCAGCCACAGATCAATAAAATCTGATTGTTTCTCCAGTTCATATGAAGTGACAGCTTCCCCACATGATCACATGTAAAAACTGGAACACAATAAAAATACAGATATCGGCTCAGATATTGACTAATTAGCTGGATCAGATATTGGATGAATGAGGCCGATCCAGCAATACAATCCAGTCATTTTCCTTTTTTTTAATATTAATATCATACACAGCATTACAGTAACACTGATCGAGTCTCTTCAATACTATATTTGCAACACTGGTTACATCATCACGCAGAGTAGAGAAGAGTTATTTATTTCTTTTTGCTGCAATGTATACTTTATTTGTCTATGAATAATATGAAGTACATTTATATTTGTGTTTTGTTACCTTTTCTTTACACAAGGCTAAATGTTTTTTGTCAACCATGATGCCTTCACTCACATGGAAAGGTACAGTTGTCCTCAAAATATTCATGCCCTCCAATTAAAGAAAAGGCTGAATTCACAATAGTAATTCAAATGACAAGAAAATAAACAAACTAATGATAAATTTTTTTTAAAAAAAAGCAAAATTATGATTTAGTGAAATAAGGTTTTGCTTTTGAAATTTGGTTGGAAATATTATAATAAAAACAAATCAAATCAAATCAAGCTTTATTTATAAAGCACTTTTCATACCGTTAAAAGGCAACACAAAGTGCCTGACATAATAAAAAACAAATGCAAATTCAAATAAAAACAAACCCTCACACATCCAAGTATATAACACAAAACACACACATGCACACACCGAACCCCCCTCCCAAATCAACACCTGACTATAAACCCCCACCTTCGGTTTCTTAAGTGAACAAGTATAAAAACACTAACAGTAAAAACCATCTGGCATGACCCTGCTGTGAGGAAACCATATCTTGGGGATCCAAGCCCACCCTACCACATAAGGCCCAGCTGCAGGGACCCCCCCAGATCAGGACAGGCCAGGGTCCGCTGGTGCAGGACCCCAGACACCAAGAAAAGGGCATCCACCGCAGCCGTTACCCCCCAGACCGAGCAGGCAGAGCTCCCGGAGTGAAGGATCCCCATGAGGAAACACTGGGGGAAATGAAAAGTTTTTAGGGTTAAAACAAAATAAATAAACAAATAGAAATAAAATAAAAGATAGATAATAAAATACACATAAAAGGAATTAATACAAATAAAATTCATATAAAATGAATTTAAATATTGCAAAACCAAATTTTAAAAAAGGTTAGTTAGAAGCTAAGTTAAAAAGGTCTTGAGCCTCTTCTTAAAAACACCAACAGTCTCTGCAGCCCTGATGTTCTCTGGCAGGCTGTTCCACAGACAAGAACCATAATGGTGGAACGAGGCCTCGCCGTGAGTTTTACTTCTCACTTTGGGAACAACTAAAAGGCCGGTACCAGAAGACCTCAGGGTCCGCGAAGGTTCATAATCGGGCTGCTCAATTATGGGAAAAATCATTATCACGATTATTTTGGTCAAAATTGAAAGCACAATTATTCAAACGATTATTTTTTTAAATTTTATTGGAAAATTTGTAGCACTAAACTTTTTCCACTACTTAAATGTACACATTCAGGACATTTTGCCATCTTTCCTCTTTCCTTCCTGCTTTGGCTGAAGAAGCCATCTAGAAATACACAACTGTGCCCCCCTTATATGAACGTGTACTCAGCAGAGTCATCGAAGATTAGTGGTCTCTTCAGGTTGATAACCAGTAACCTCTCAAAGACATCTCTTTTGTTTGAGTTAGATAAACCAGATTACTTTAACCCTGAGAGAATACGTGTATCTGTTCTTCATTAACCCTAATTAAACAGGGTGCCTTTGGCTTTGTGTGCATTTCAAACACGTCAGAGAAAAACACCTTCAAAGTCCCGTCTCATCCAATGAGCTGTGACTCTGCGAGGCTGTCAGGGGTCTCTAAATGAAGTTGATTAGTTGTCTGGTTACTACTTAATTGTAATAATATCATAGAAGATGGCACATTCATCCCCCTGGAGAAATTAAGCAACTGTAAACAGGATGTATGCAATGCGTTAACATTGTTAAGATCTACAGATGCAACACTTACAGATCCTTGAGTATAAAAATAAACTGACTCCATGTTGTGTTCTGCAGTGATGATTGTTTCTATAAGAGGACACAGAAACAATCCAACCCAAAAGTCTTCCTTTGGATTTGGTCATTTATGCAGAGGAGGACTCGCATGTTTTGGTTGAACAACTCCATTAAAAAGGCTGTTCAACAACATCAGAGTAATATCATACAGGATGTGATTGGCAGTTCAAAGTCTAGACATGCTTTGTGAGGAGTAGATCAGTGGAAGCTACGCACATCGCTGGGATCAAAGCCTCACCAGTCCCACCTGCTGGTTGGCCCTGTAGTGATAATGGTTTGAGTGGTCCACAGAGAGTTGGGGTCTACCTGTATTAGAGTTTCAAGAATAATTTCCTACATTACAAGTTGAATATGCTTGTAGTTTTTGCCATTTTTAAGGCGAGACACTACAGGAAAATAGGATAAAAAATGTAACTAACTGATATCACCATGAAACTTTCCTTGTTTATTCCTCACATTAGGGCTATCATTTTTTTTATTGCAAGTTTTCTGAAATTTCATGTTTTTAATATGCAAATGAGGTGTTATATAGACAAAAATGCACAGATTTGCATACATTTCTAGGAAAAGAATCTAAACACAGGATTAAACCAGGTTCAAAGTTTCTTTTGAATTTTGTTCACATATCAAAGTCAAAAGTTTTTACTGAGGGAATTTTGGATATCTCTATAGATCATTTCACAATTTAGAATATACTGTCAACAACCAGAAAAAATAATTTTTGGGCATATTTTTGGGATGAAATGTTCTATAAATCAGGCTGTGAATGAGATATCAAAACATCCTTCTGTGTAAACTTTAAGAATCCAGTCAGGAGCAAAACTTGAAAGTTTGGTTTCTGTAAGTGCTCCTGAAATGGAGATTATTTACCCAGAATAAGAGTAAAAACTCATTTTGAGAAAACAGCCTTTAAAGTTTTGGATTGTGAAATTCTCCACATTTTTGTTCTAAAACACTATTTACAGACTTCAGATCTCATGAGCTGGAAATATCAAGATTAGTTGAGATGACATCGTTCAGGAAAAAGAGACGGTGCCGTGCTCCGTTTAAAAACACCAGCTTTAGCTGCATTTTGAGGGGATTTGGGTGCATCAGACAAAATATCATGAAATAAACTCCAAAAATGTTTATTTTTGATGGGTTTTTTTTTTTGTTTGTTTTTTTACACTAGTCTGAAAGGAAACATGTTAAAGAAGAAAAACCCAAAATCTCAAAATTGACCAGGTGATGAAAAAACAGGATTTTTACCATAGTGCCTCCCCTTAAAGGCAGAGAGAGTTGGCAATTTAAAGATGATTTAAAAAGTTATGAAAGTGTGTTTCCCTTCATTTAATCTTGAAGAATGACGTAAATATGTAAATGTACTTTCACACAGTCGCTTTATTACAAAAATTAGAACCTCATTGGGATTTGAGAATTTTATTCATTTATGAACTCATGAAAAAACATCTCGATCTTTCATTTCACCAATATTAATACGTCTTGTGTAAGAAATTTAGGAGGAAACAATCTGCAACAGACTGCAGTTCAATTACATGCATACCTACATACATACAGTACATACATGCATGCATCGACTGCATGCAGTGATATGAAAAAGTTTGAACACCCTGAAAATTTCCAGTATTTTATTGAAAAATCATTGGGTGCTTAAATCTGCAACTTAATTTTTACTGTTTATCAAATCAGTGATGAACACGATAATATTTCAGCACTGAAAATAGGTTTATTGGACAAACAGAAGATGTGCAACTTAGGCTACATCAAAACAAAATCAGACAGATGCAAGTAATGTTGGCATCCTTGCCATTTTGTTGACTTGAATACCTGTATTACTTATTTGGCTTGGTAAGCCCTCAAGCCTTGAACTTTATAGACGGGTCCATCCAATCATGAGAAAGCGTAAAGGAAAATTAGAGATCAATATTGTTTTGTTTGTTTGTTTGTTTTTTTACCAATATCTAATATACCAATATTTGCCAACTCTTAACCAACAACTTGAAACCAAACATAGTAAAAGCAGATTCAAAGAAAGTCAGTCTGTAGAGTTATGAGTATTTTGGGATCTTTTCTCTCGGAGCAGAATATAGTTGTATTTCTCAAAATATGAGAGAACAAACTCACTGTTGTCTGCATATATAGGTATCGGTGATATTGGATATTGGAAATTAAGAGTTGGACAATATTGATTATCTGATATCGGTAAAATGCTGATATCTAACATCCTTCCTTTAGAATAAATTAAATGATATAATTGTCATGACTAAACCAGTTTACTTTCCCCAATTTACCTTTAACTCATGACTGCATTTAGCTGTTATACTTGAGTCCCATTAAAACTCCTGGAAGTCATCCTGAGAGAGCTAAAGTAAACTTTTTTTTTTTCCCTCAAGTAAAGAGTTTAGTTTCAGGAACACAACTGCAACGCAGGTGTCTTACAGTGTTTCCCACTGAATCAGATTATTCCTGCTGTGTTCATTCGGCCACTCAATGGAAAAAACTCCGGTTGAGTAGTCAGCAGCCTTATCTACTTTTTCTATATTGTCTTCTGTAAAGCAGGGATACTAGATCTCCATTTCCATGATTGAAAAAGAGGATCAGTGAGAGGGACAGGTGGTCTTGCACAAAAAGGAATTAAGCTTTACTTGAAAGGTTGCCACTTTTTCCTCTTCTTGAAAAAAAGGTGTAAAAGTTGCAAAATGTGGTTGACCACTGTAGGAACCATTCCTCCCAGCGTGTTTCGTAGGAAGTGGCTGGTGGACCCTGTTTACGGCTCCACAGCAGCAGATTTAACTACATTGGACTGTAGGGATGAAGACACGAGGGTGGGTTGTCAGATATATTTGGGCCCAACCCTTTTTTAAAATCACTGTGAAGTGGGGCTTGCAGATTAGGGCAGAATTTGTTACTTTTTGGTGGATGGGAAAAGACAAAAAGAACAACAAAAGCATGAAGAGTTAATTAAGTTGATGATAAAAAAAAAAATTATATTACGTGTGAACAAGAATCCACACAGACCCCGTCAGGTAAAGGTTATTCATGGAGGCCTCGCTTAAACAATTAGCCCTGAATGAAATTTTACCCTCCACTTAATCTCTTTACTCGTGTAGAGAGGCTTTTTTGTCAAGGAGGTTGTGCATGATGTGGTTTAATCCTTGTGCTTGCATGGGCGCCGGCAGGCCTTTGATCAGCCCCTTGTTTGATGAGAGATATCGACAGACCTCATCTGACACAGCGGTCAGCACCGCAGAGCGCCGCTGCCCCCTCCCTCTGCACTTGTTAAGGATGACGAGATTAAAAAACAGGGAAGATGGAAGCATCAAATGGTGAGAAACGGTTGAAAAAAAGAAAAAATCCTGCAGCGGCACCAGCAACTGGCCGGACCTTGACTTGATTTATGACAACACTATTTCTTATTATTTCCTTTCCTCTTTTTCTCTCTATACTGGTGTTCCCCCCATCACGCTTTCCCTGTCTCATTGTGCATACACACAAGTGACAGGAAAATAGAAATATAACCACACACACGGTTGCAAAAAAGTGCAAATCTGCCACCTTCTGCAGAAGATTAATAATGATCTCTGGTGTAACTTTCTGAGAGGTCACAGTGGACTCTGACACACCACAAGAGTTTGGCTCCAACATGAAAGCTGCTTCCTAATAGTTCATTCTCCCCTTTGTGGCCGTGTGACATTTAGAAACACTGATAAATGTGCTAATGATGCAGTATTTTTACAGAGCTGCCCCTTGCTACCAGTGGCGGCTACCACAGCTTCCTTTTGCGTGCCCCCTGTAAGGAGTCAACCACTAAATGTCCATTTTAACCCAAGACAAAAGGTGAAAGAGGATGTACTCACACCATTTGATATACAGCAAGTGTTTCCTGTCACTAAGGTGCCAACTAACTGGCTACAATCTGAGTAAGATAAGGCAAGGTTCACTTTAATCTGAACATTTATTTCCATTTAATGGTTTGGGTCTTTGAGCTTTTAGAGTTCCCAAAGAGGGAACTATTTTACTCTGACAAACTCATTTAACCATTTGCATAAAAATAAGAGGAAACTATATGAAAAAAAATGAATCAATCAGGACTGTTCACTGGGAATTTGTATGAAGAGAAAAGAAGGAAAAACATTCAGAAACTAAAACAACAAAACTTTGATAAAACATATGAACTGAAAACAAAGGAAGCAGAGAAACGACGCCCCCCCAGACGACGCCCTGGGGGGGGCGTCGTCTGGGGGGTCCGGTCCTCCTGGGTTTCGGTTGGGCCGCCCGGGTCCGGGGGGGTGGCTGCTCCTGGGCGCTTGGGCCCTGGCCCGGCGCTGTCTCCGCTCCGGGGACGCCCGGCGCCCGGTGGGGCGGCAGCTGCTGGTCTTGGTCCGCTGGGGCCTGGGCCTCCAGACTGCAGGGGCTCCGGCTGGGGCCGCCTTCCCCCTCGGGGGATGCTGTCCGCTCTTTGGGGGGGGGGGGGCAGGGATCTGGGCCTCTGGGTGGCTGCTGGGGGCCTGGGTCGTGAGCCTGCGGGCTTCCTCCTCCTTGCGGAGACGAGGCTGCATCTGCATGACTGTATCCCACGGGCCCCTTTATTATCATGTTACACTGTACACTCTTCCCATTCATACTAGGTTGTACCTCTTCTCTACTTCCCATTCATACTAGTTTACCTCTTCTCTACTTCCCATTCTACAGTTACCTCTTCTCTACTTCCCATTCTACAGTTCCTCTTCTCTACTTCCCATTCCTCTAGTACCTCTTCTCTCATTCTCTTTTTTTATATCTAATTCCCCTCGCCCCTCTTTCCCCCTGTACGCGCACCACAACATTTTCTCTCCTCTCTCCCCCTTCCTCCCCTCTCTCTCCTTTCTACTTACCCTAACCCCCCTCACCCACATAACAAAAAAAAATAAACTACAGACCTATTTCAAAACCCGCGAAACAAAACTTCACAACACTCCTTCTCCCACCACAAGAAAAAAAAAAAAAAAAAAAAAAAAGGAAGCAGAGAAAATATAGAATGAGTGACAAGCTAGGGGGCCATCATTGGGTAAAAAAGGAGCATCTAAATTTTAACCAAAGACTAAGAAAAAATAGGAAAAAAAGGGACGTAGTGTCCAGTCACGTTTGAAGAGAAGAAAGTGCAACCAGTTGGGTATTTTTCCAAACCTCTGTGGCCCTGTGTGAAAAAGTGATTGCCCCCTCTGTTAAAATATAAATTAACTGTAGTTTATCACATCTTTGAAAAGCGGAGTTCAATTCCTCTAGCCACGCCAAGGCCGGATTACTGCTACACCTGTTCTTAATCAAGAAATCAATTAAATGGGACATGCATGATGAATTTAAATAGACCGAAAAGATCCTGAAAAGCTAGACATGATGCTGTGATTCAAAGAAATTCAGTAAAAAATGAGAACCAAAGTAATTGAGATCTTTCAGTCTGGAAAAGGTTCTAAAGCCATTTCTAAAGCTTTGGGACTCCAGAGAACCACAGTGAGAGCCATTATCCACAAATGGTGAAAACATGGAACAGTGGTGAACCTTCCCAGGAGCGGTCGAACCAAAATTACTCCAAGAGCACAGCAACGACTCATCCAAGAGGTCACAAAAGACCCCAGAACAACATCCAAAGAACTGCAGACCTCACTTGCCTCAATTAAGGTCAGTGTTCATGACTCCACCATCAGAAAGAGACTGGGGGCCAAAAATGGACTGCATGGCAGAGTTCCAAGACCAAAGACTTCTGGGAAAATACTCTGTGGACTGACGAGACAAAAGTTGAACTTTTTGGAAGGTGTAGGTCCCATTACATCTGGCATAAAAGTAACACGGCATTTCAGAAAAGGAACATCATACCAACAGTAAAATACGGTGGTGGTAGTGTGATTGTCTGGGGATGTTTTGCTGCTTCAGGACCTGGAAGACTTGCTGTGGTAAATGGAACCATGAATTCTGCTGTCTACCAAAAACTCCTGAAGGAGAATGTCCGGCCATCTGTTCATGACCTCAAGCTGAAGCGCACTTGGGTTCTGCAGCAGGACAATAATCCAAAACACACCAGCAAGTCCACCTCTGAATGGCTTAAGAACAACAAAATGAAGACTTTGGAGTGGCCTAGTCAAAGTCCTGACTTGAATCCAATTGAGATGTTGTGGCATGACCTTAAAAAGGCGGTTCATGCTGGAAAACCCTCCAATGTGGCTGAATTACAACAATTCTGCAAAGATGAGTGGAACAAAATTCCTCCACAGCGCTGTAGAAGACTCACTGCCAGTTATCACAAACACTTGATGGCAGTTGTTGCTGCTAAGAGTGGAACAACCAGTTATTAGGTGTAGGGGGCAATCACTTTTTCACCTAGGGCCATGTGGGTTTGGATCTTTCTTCCCCCTTAAAAATAAAAATTCATTTAAAAACTGCATTTTCTGTTTACTTGTTTTTATCTTCGTCTCACATTTAAATTTGTTTGATGATCTGAAACATATAAGTGTGACAAACATGCAAACAAATAAGAAATCAGGAAGGGGGCAAAAACTTTTTCACACAACTATATGATGTCTACAATGTACCACCACCACTGATTTTCTTCATGAAGCTCATTTGCCCGTAACAATTGCAACAATTAGACGCATTGTTGTTTAAACCACAGTGTTCAAAGCGTGTGAAAAAAATGGCAGCTTGTAGCCCAGAATTTATGGTAGTTACTCTGTTTTTGTGCGTTTCTACACCCTTAAAAAGGCATAAGCTGACACACACTGGTGTGTTTTAAGTGGTTCTAGCCCACTGATTAAAGGCTGTTTAAATTTTAAACCTCTCTGAGTGCCTGCAGTTGGATTTTTAATGCCATTTTTTAAAATTATTTTATTATAATCCTCTTTTTCCAATTCCACAGATTATTGAGCAGCTAAAATCTTGGATTCAGAAAAAATGGACACAGATTTCTCCAAAAACTAAAACAATTACAGTTTTAATTCCTTAAACATGGACACCTACACTAAAGGAGGGGCTATTCTGTATAACTATAGACCTCAGCTTTATACAAGCTTGTTTCATTGTTTTGCTGCATCGAATTTTAGATTTGGTTATATTTTCTAGAAACAGTCGAGTTGGTTTTTGTTGTGTCTGTGAAAACCTTTAGCTGAATATTTTGAAAATTTAAAATTTTTTTGATAAAATGAGAAGAAAAAAAGGTTTTTTTGTTCAACACTTTTTCAAAAAACTTTGTAGATAACTCTCTGTTCAGACAAGGCCACAAAAAAAGGTTAAATTTGCAGTTTTCATTTGTCTGACTGGAGAAAAACAGGCATGTCCTGCAATTAATTAAAGTTCTGAATCTATTTTCTTCATCAGAAGTAAATGATTTCCATATAATGTGGATGTTACTTGGTTTGTTTACTCTCAGCAACTGTGGCACGTTATCCAGAAACGTACAAGCATAAATTTCTCCTTCAGCAGCCTAAAAACGGGCTGTCAGCAGCATTCCTCCTTTGAACGGAATCAGCGTGCAGCCGGCTCTTTGCTGCTCTCTACCACCGATTGTCAGAACACAACAGGGATTCAACAACAAAGTCCAACACTTTTTGTTGTTTAAACATTTTTGCATGAGTTTCTTCTAAAGGGGTTTAAACTGTTGTTATTATGCAGACTTTCTCCCAAAAAAAACTATTTGATACGATGTGTGTTCGACTGTATTTACAAATAACATCTTTGTGAACTGACAAAGTGTGAAAGTTCTGGTGACGCAGCAGCTAAAAAGCCTCATCAGTCCATTTTTTTGTTTCACAGTTTCATTCATTTATCTTTTATAATGCAGAAAATGCAATTAAGTAAATAATCAATTAAGAAAATCATCAGAAAAACTAAACTAATGGCTCATTGAGGGGCAAATAACATATCTGCACACTTTTACGAAGGAAGTTCTTCAGAATGGAAGATCTACATAAATGCATGACAAGTTGATGTAATTTTTAAAAAAAACTGCAAATATATTTGTCTAAATGAAGTTGCAGTGAGTTTTATGCAACACACACACACACACACACACACACACACTCAGTGCTGAGACAGTGAGAGAGGCTGACGTGCTGTCAGAGCAAAACGCCCTCTGCTGAGAAAATAACCCTGCCTCAACCTCTTCCCCGCACACAGGAATGAAAGTGTATTTGAAAGCTATTTTTTCCCAATTTGCTTCTGTTTAAGCAGATTGTCAACTAGTGAATACCAAAGCCCGGCCGCCCCCGACATTATTCATGACGCAGTGGTCCAGACTCGCAGGCTGCAGGAATTGGAAAATACTGAAAGAAATTCAAAACAAAGAGCATTTAAACCAGAGGCTGCAGGGCTGAACGCCCCTGCTGGTTTTTATTTTTTTTTCCTCTTTAAGCCAGGAGTTATATTATGGGTGCAATTTAATATCTGAGAGGAGGGAGAGATCTGGATTTTCATAATCTTATGATAAGGAAAGGGATTAAGAATAAAGAAGGGATTAATTCGCTTGATCTGCCAATATGGTGGACCAACAATTTCCCCACAGGAGGTGGTCTATTCTCCTCCTCGTACAGAGCAAAGTATAACCCAATTACTATTCTCTGTAGAAACTTAATTTGGCCGTGTTGTGTTTTGATGGCTGGTCCTGACCCGATAATATCCCACAGCATCTTCACATAATCTGTTACCTGCTGAAATACGGTTCATGTGTGGAGGTGAACGTAACCATAATACAAAACTGTGGATGAACTCAGCGACACACACACATGATACGGGAGTCACCTGGATTTGTAATTACGTAAAGTGAGGTCGAAGTCATGTAGAATGAAAATAAGACAGAGCAGGTGGAATCTGGTGGTCCATCAGAGCGGTCGCTGATGTTTGCAAAGGACATGTGACCGTCCCGGGTCACATGTCACCGGGTAAAACCCTAAATGCAAAATATTTAAAAGTTGGAAAAAAAAAGAAATGTTTCAAAAAGTAAGGAAGTAAGGATAGACCGATACATCAGGCCGATATTTTAGGCTGACAGTTGCGTGTTTTACATCAGGTGTGTTGGCCATTACCCCCACTTGGCATAATTTACAGACTTTTTACATATTATTTTTATACACACACACACACACACCCACACACACACACACACACAATATATATATATATATATAGCGTATTACAAATACATATTACATACATACACAATATTACCTATGACAAGTTTAATGTTTTTGTTTGGGATGTCCGATATTATCGGCCGATATTGGCATTAAAATGTGATCTTAGAAAATATTGCTATCGTTTTTTGGGGGCGATATGTTGAAAACTGAAATCGCGAGATTTCCTTACCAAGCACGAAATCTTCTTTCAGATCTTGTTCCATTAGCAGTGGTCCAGCATGTAGAAAAGGCCCTGTTATTGTGGAAGAACTTCATATCCCAGCATTCCTTTCAGAGTCATGTGACTACGGTGCAGCTGCTGCTGCTCCATACTGACTTGCTCTGAAGCTGCTTATAATATGTTTGGTTTTAAGTTGTTGGTTCAGTTACCAAGTTGTCAGAAACATTATATGTCGGCTAACACCTGCTAGTATCTGAAATATGGCAGCCAGATGTCCAAAATGAACTCCTCTGACTGAGTTAAGGATATTTTGGGATCTTTGCTCTCAGAGCACAGTATAGTTGTATTTCTCAAAATATGAAAGATACAACTTCACAGTTCTCTGCATATATCGGTATCAGTTGATATCGGATATCAGAATTTAAGAGTTGGACAATATGGGTATATTGGATATCGGTAAAAAAGCTTACATCAAACATCTCTAGTTTCTGTTTGTGTACAACTGCACTGTTTCTTTTTCATGTGCTTATTTGAAGTGCTTTGCTTTTTTTTTAAAAGAATTCTTGAATTACTTTTCATTGTGTCCTTCATTATATTAAATTGCAGTATTGGCCCCAGATATCAGCTCTTTTAATCAGCCATCAACTAAGGCTGATGAGAAAATATCAGCATTGGTAGATTTAGTCTTAGAAAAGAAACTATTTCTTCTTACTGAAGAGGAGGACTGGGCTGCTATAAAACAGTGAAGACAGTGTTTCCAACTCTGCGTATGAACTGTTTTGTGCAGAAAGAGACAATCATCTTACAGCCTTGTACTTTAGTGGCTTTATAATGGGCTCTGATCTCTATCTGCAGTGGGAAGGGAAGATGGAGGTGATTAGAAGTTGATGCTTCCCCAGGCTTGGGATTATGGTAAATATACCAGCCTTCTCTGGGGATCATTAAAAACAGCTTCCTCATCCTCTTCAAGTGACTGCTTATGTAGCAGGACCCTCGAAGGCACCACCGCAATCATTTTAGAGGGAACTGGGGTGTATGATGAGGAGGTTTTCCACTTGGTTTTAACAGTTTTAAAGTGTCTTCTTTCCATGTAATGTTCCTGTAAGTTGTCTTCAATCATTAACTATTCATTATAATTACAAGGATCAAAATGAAAATACCACAGATTCAAATTGAGTAAAGTTCTGCAGCAATATCCAAAACATTATAACTTTGTCATTTTATCTATAATCAGCTACAACCAATTATCGCTCTTAGCAACTGATCCACTATAAAGCTCTCCCATGGGCAAACAAACGTGCTTTTTGTTTATTGAGTCAGCCAGTAAGACTTTAAGCCACACCATTCAAAACCAACATGTTAAAGCCCACTGAGACATACTGGGTCAATAAGCAGGCTGGGAGCGATGGCAGCGAGGCCACGTCAACCGACACCCGAGGTTTGCCCTCTGGGAGGTCCAGACTGGGGCTGCGACAGCCTTCATGCCTTCGCACATTTCTCACCTTCAAAGAAACTGTTAGAAATACTTTGACACGAGATGGAAAAAAAGCCAAAGCAGAAAAAATCTTCCCAGCGAGGATTCTGAGGGAGGATGAAGTAAGAGGTTCAGCATCGAGCCAAATATTCATCCTGACATGGTGGCTCAAATGCAAACTATTTCAGATATTACTCTTAAGTTTTTTTGTAAACAGATTGTTTCAATAAGATCATAGAAGATTTTTGCCCATTTTGGGGGGTGCTGAAGCATCCCTAAATTGTATCTCAGCACCTCTAAAATGTAAAAAAAAAACATTATATAGATTTTTAACTGTATAGGCCTTTTTAAAACAAACTTGGAAAGTATAAAAAAAATTCTGTACTTTGTTGAAATGTAATATTTTACATATACAGCAACCCCCACCCCTCAAAAGTGCTTTGATCCCGCCCACCTGGCATATTCCAGATAGCAGCAGTAACAGCCTAACTTTGTTCTTATGATAAATATTCTAAATCCAAGTTTGGTAAATTGTCAGAATCTCCATAAATAAGGAGGATGAATGGGGTTTGGATTGGATTTGGTTCACCACTTATAAGGGCAGTTCATGATTTTTGACATAGGGCCTCATTTTTGAGTGAGCTGGAGACAGTTTCATCTTATTTCATCTCATATTCTTGTTACGGGTGGTCACTGATGCTAATGCTCGCATAAGTCAATGGGAATCATTCACAGCAATTGTATCCACTTCACAGAACATCCGAGGCAAATCAGTTATAACACAAGACTATCTGTGTAACAAAATAATGTTACAAATAAAACTTACCTTGCATTGCACTACATTTTGATCGTAAAGTGTCTCAGTGGCAACACATTTTTACATCCGGTATTTGGCAGTGGAGTGATATCATCCGCTGTTAATGAAGTGATGACATAGCGGTAAAAACTGATTCATGTAGTTGATGTTACTGCATATGTAAATACTCTAAAGAAAAAAAAACACTTTTTACAGCGGGGGATTGTTTTGGCACGCTAGACCTCCCTTCCTCGGTAATACAGTTGGGTGCGGTAATGATATGCAGCTTTACCCGGAGACCAAGTTGACTTCATTTTGATTGGCTACACCTTATTTGGCTATGACCTTATTTAGAGAAACTAGGTCAACTACGTGCTTGCTTGATATTGTGCTCTTATTGCAGCAATAGGGGATTATCACGCTTTCCGGAAGTTTCCGGAATCTAGGCATTTCCTCTTCCGGGCCATTTTAACAATAGCTGTCCCTGCTCTGTTCCACTTTGTTAATCGGATAAACGCCAACCATACCTAAGTTTTCATTGATTCCCGACTGAAGTGATGCTAAGGAAGAAGTAGATCAAAGCGATTGATTCGTCGCGGTGAAGGGCCAAACTTTATAAAAAAAACAACGTAGCACGTTTGTTTGTAGCCGGCAGACTACACAGCTGGTGTTAGCAGGCTAGCATTAGCCAGCTTGATTACGTGCCTAACTTTGCGCGGCTGAAAACACACAAGCATCTGAAAGTGTCTCCTTTCTTGGCAGTCCCCAGTTATTCAACTGGAAACAGGAGGGTACAGACCTGATTTTTTAGATGTTTGTGTGTTTTAAGACGCACAAAGTTAGGCATGTCAGCTAATGCTAGCCTGCTAATGCTAACGCTAGCTGTGAAGGGCCGGTGTTGTGCCGCACCGGCTACAAACAAACGTGCTACGTTGTTTTATTATAAAGTTCGGTCCTTCACTCTATCGAATCGCTTTGATCCACTTCTTCCTTAGAATCACTTCAGTCTGGAATCCATGAAAATTTAAGAAGGGTTGCTATTTATTTAATTTACGAAGTGGAATTGAACTGGCCCGGAAGTGGACCGTCTAAGTGTTTCAAGTTCCGGAAACCGGTACACGGAAGCCTGATAATCCCCTAATGAATTACGTAGAATGATAGAACTACGTAGAATGATATGCTGTCTGATTCAACCGTTTCTGAACAAAGAGACAAAGCTGACAGACCATAAACAGGAACTTTGATTCTCACTCTGGACATTCACATGGCCTCATCAGTGCACAACAGATCATATTATACACCGAAAACCCCAGAAAAGTGAAATTTGATGTCATGGCACCTTTAAGTGTATGAAGCAATTTGATTCCACTGTAAAAATAAACACTTATAAGCCATGCTGCATATTACTGTTCTTAATTCAGTAAACGAACAAGCTATTGAAAATGTGCAAGGACTGTGGCGCGCTTCGCTCCCCTGTTTTACCACCCAGAAGCAATGTATCATTCCGCTTCTGGGGAGAAACTAGTTCCTCAAAATGTAACGTGTAATTAAGGTAAGTTTTATTTGTGACATTGTTTTGTTAACATGGCATTTATACGGCATCTTGTGTTATAAGGGATTTGCCTTGGGTGTTCTGTGGAGTGGATTAGATTGTTATCAATGACAGGCTAGCAGATTCCTATTGACTTATGCTAGCATTAGCATCAGGGACCACCAGTTACAAGAATATGAGATGAAATAAGATGAGACTCACTCCAAAATGAAAATATGTCAAAAATCCTGAACTTCTCTTTAAACGCAACACCTGCGTGCCCAAAATAAGCTTCTCTCATCCAGATAAAGCTGAATTTGGATTTTTAAATAGCAGCAGTAATCACTTTGTTTCTGGACACTGGATGACGATGTGGCAAGGGATGCAACAAGGACCCAGGCGGGATTCAATCCCCAGACTCCCGAGTGAGAGTCACTCCCGCTTCACACTCAGAAAAATAAGTTCCAAATTGTACCTTTAGGGGTACCATGGCTTGTCACTGGGGTGGTACCCTTAAGGGTACTGCTGGTGTACCCCTAACAGTGGGTGTTCTGTGCTTTGCAACATAAGTGTACCTTTCAGGTTCCTGAAAAGGTACGTGTAGGTGTCTTGAGGTTCACTTATGACGCTTACAGAGTACATAAATTCAAATTGTACCTTGAGGGACAGAAATGTACTCGTGCTGTCACACTATTTCTGATAGTGTTACCAGTCAGCCAAAGGGATATCCCTTTAGCCAAGTAGCCAGAGTATATGATCAATCAGAGGCATAGAGACAGGACCCCACACTGTCACAATAAAAACTTAAATCTAAGGCTTGAAAATGATCAGAAACTCTGTAAATAAGGCAGAAAAAGTGGGTTTTGGTGGATTTAGTTCCCAAATATGCTGGAAATCAGCTTCTCTCTTAAAAATTAGTGACAGACTTTCCCAAATAGTCTTTCACCAATGTGGGAATGAAATTATGTTTAACTGTACAAAACAATGAAATTTAACTTGCTGTAAACCTCAGATCCAGAATCGCCTCTGGATCAGATAAAGGACAGACTGTTCGCTGAGACCACAGTCAGTGTCTCTCTGTCTGCCGCAGGCTTTTTGTTCTCACAGCACGTAATGCAGCTTACGATAACAGCGAGAGATTCACAACTCAGAAGTCTGTGACTCTTCAAAAGCCAGCCCTCGGTTTCAGACTAAAGCTGGCTCCTCATCTCTATCACAAACTAGTTCAAAATGCAGACGTTAGTTGGCCTCATTTTACATGTTTGACCATGTATCACCTTCTGCACTGTGTGGAAATTTCTCATCAACACTGAAGCAAGCGATGACTCAATATAATAATAAAAAAGTAGCTTGCTAGGAGTTTGGTTTTATACAGTATGCAATTTTTCAGTATTGGCCACTCAAATGATGCATGTTGGGGCAAAGATTAAAATTTTTAAATGGGGATTAAATACAAAAAAACTGTGATTAATCACAATGTAATCGCACTGTTGCACACAAAATTCAGTAATTAATTAAAAGTGGTGTATTGCGCTTCCTTTTTAAAAAGTTGCATATCAATTATTTCTTGTAAATCTCAAATGAAATAGCAGTAGGATGGAAATTTCAGGATTTATTTGTTAAAAGTCAACAAGTCAGCAGGATGAATTTCAAAGCTGGCTTCTTTCTAAACTCAGAGGAAATAATATCTGATGAATTTTAGCCATCAGGTGTTTCCCTGCTGGAACAGACTCCCCAAAACTGGACATCAGCAGATGGAAGAGTCTCCATTTCAGCTCCACATTCAGATGCTAGGCTCAGAATTTGGTGGAAACATCATGAAAGCATGAATCCATCCTGCCTTGGATCAATGTCACAGGCAACAGTGCAGCTGTGATGTGACCATAATTTACTTCGTGCTAAAATGAATTAATATCTCAGTTTGATTGAAAGCAAGTTTGATTGACCAATAAGCTCATCTGTTTTTATTGATAACTTCTTCATGGCTGGGTTACGGTCAGAATGTAGATAAAAGCTTTGCAAGTGATGATTCCTAAGGAAGGAAATGAAACTCAAGCAACGTGAACTGCAGGGTCCAATGTCAGGGCAGGTGAACAGGAAATGATTTTATACTTATTTCAAAGGCCCACAACGGAACCTTTAGCAGTTTTCTCAATGACGTGCCCTCTATCAACGGCTAATCTACACTGTAAATTGTAATCTTGGTTTTAATAGAATATATCTAGTAGATAGAACTTAATTTTATAATACTAATTTTAAATAAGTTGTAAGAACTTTGGAGGGCAACATGCCAGATAACTTAATTAACTTTAGTTGTATCAGTGCAATTAAAATGAGTTCGGGGAAATTGGGATGGTGAGAGAGCAATTTCCCACAATGCAGTTAATTTCTTTTAACAATATAGAATTAGAGATAATTCACAAATGAAGGATTTATAAATAATGTTGGTAGTGTCATGTGACTGCTCTCAACTTGTTTTTTTTTATTCCTGTATATAACATTTACTATCCAGCAGCCGCTGCACCGCGGCAGAGACGTCTGTGGACACTAGTTAGGCTGAAACTACTTAGTAAGAATAGTTTTGAGTTCATCAGTTACTTTAAGTTAGGTGAACTTGAAATAGTCATGTTGGTAAAAAAATAAGTGAAGATAGTACAAAATTAATCACATCAAGTTTCCTCCACAATAACTCAATCAGATTTATCAAGTTCAAAAAAGTTCTACAAACGTCACGGCCGCGTACAAAACTTACATAGTGCAGTTTCTGAGCCTCGAGACGCCACTGGGCAGTGAGAATTCAAAAATGCGCATAATGAATGTCGGTGTGGCATCAAAACGAGTCAGAAACGCAGATTTTTAAGGTCTAAAAGTTACGTTGTGTGCCTTTAAAGTAACTTTTACTGGATTTCTGCAACGCCAACTAGCTAATACACACATCACTAGCTGGGTTTCCATTACACTTTCAAGAAATAAAATCAATATTTCTTAAATTTCAAACAAGTACAATAGCGATATGTAGGTGTTTCCATTGAATGGTATAAACCATAATTCTACTAAAATCCCGTCCCATGAGACTCCACTTTGAGGAGGATGGAGATATAAACATGTTGTGTTTCATAGCTGCTGCTCCTCATCAGGAGATGAAAGCAGTGGATGATGATTCAGAGGTAAAGTCCGTATGTACGGAGCCTCTGATTACATCAGCCGGGGAAAAACACTCGTGATGACTTACAGGACAGACGCCCGAAGCATAACACAAATTAAAACCCTTCAGGATCAACTTCTGGAGTGTGAATGTCATTTCTTGATCTTGTATTCCACTTTTATCCGGCACCAGTTCCTGACTGATGTGGTGATGCAGCTGCTGATACGAAGGTGCAGTCATATGATGTGATCCGTGGTCACGTTTTATTGAATCCTGGTGACGTATAATTAACATGTGGGAACGAGATAACCAAGTCGTGGTGTTACAAATGTGTGCAAATGACAAACAGCTCGCGGCCAGTCGTTAATACATGAAGAACTTAAACCATCTGTATAATGTCCTAAATGAACTCAGCTTGCTGAGTTACAGCGATTGGGGATTTTTCATACATGTGACTGAAAAAACTTCCCCCGTCCCTCCGATTTCACAGTTAATGTTTGTAAATTATCATACAGATCTGGGCATGAAAAAGTTCCCCTTTCAGCCGACTGCCAGCCACTTACCAGCCACTTACTAATGGCTGCTAATTCAATCGCACAGAGAAACACCTGTGTGCCCAGGGGAAACGATTTCAGAGCATCAATGAATGCCCGGAACAAGGATGTTTCTGCCGCCAAGCTTGGATACCGTAAGTGACGGCGTATTTGCGGGACAAGCCGTTCAGCCAGTGATAGTGCAGTAATGGTGCACTATTAGTGCACCACTTCTGGCAGAAAAAGGAGGAACTTTTTCATGCCCAGATCTGTATTCATCATAATTAACAAGGAAAAACTGGATTTTATCCCCCTACGTCACGCCTGATAGCGTGTAATTGTGAAAAAAGTGTTTCCATTACATTCATGAGAAAAACTGCTTTATCGAAACGTTTGAATTCACGCCCCATGAAAGTGTAAAAACTTTTTGCGGTTTTTAAATTTTTTTTTAGAAATGTAGGTGGTTCAATTAGCGGTTTTATATTGCGATATTTAGGTTTTGCGCAATTCCATGTGTCATGGAAACCCAGCTACTGTTTGTGATTTTAATGAGCATCTATCACATCGCTGATGCTCTGACATCTTTGATTTTCAGAAATGTAAAATGGTTGCTACTCTGCTCCCTGACTTGCTTGGTGATGTTCATGTTGCTCCCACTGGCAAGAAAAGCCCTGACCCCAATCCCAGCCTTTCTGATGCTTTATAACTCAGACTTTCAGCTTCAAAAACGCACCTCTTTGAGCTCATGTAAATGATGCAGGGAAACTTTCAAAAGACCAAGGTTGCAACTTTTTTCTTCTCCATCTTATGTAGCAGAGGTCATCATATGAAATCTGAAATATTGAGTCATAACAGAAAAGCTCAGACACACACAAGCTGTTATAACATGAAATCCTTGAGTTTCCAGAAGAAGATAAAGGATAAATAAATAAATCAGAGGAACACATGGGAAGATTAGGGGCAGATGTGGGAACAGATACGCCCATTTACAAAGCTTCACTTACATAACTGCACAGCAACACGTCTGCATGAACGCCACGCACCACGTGTCTGTCTAACCAACACGGAGCTTTGAGAGGAAGATGAGAGGCCCATCCATCTTTTAACAGATGTGATGAATATAAGTGTTTGACCCTCACTCTTTCCTTGATGCATCACTGCAGCAGAGTGCCTGTCATCTTTGTTTTTCTCCCATTATTCTCAGACAGAATTCACAGATTTGCCTCAGGTGCATTTTTCATTCCCCGTTTCATTATTTGCTCAGATTAATACGAGCGACGGAATCAGCAGTGGCGTGGTGGGCTAAGCTGTGTCTAATAGGCTGGAGTCTAGACATACACATACCAATTATCCACTGTAAATAGAATCCACGCTTTGGCTGAGGGCTTTGTTTATTCAATTCTATTCACTTCATATCCGCTTGATTATAATTAAAGAAAATAAACACCTGCTCGGAAGGTGAAGACAGAAATGTTGGGTACTGTACACCGCATCAACATGTGTCATTACAACCGCATGTAGCCGTTTCCTACATCTGCTGGAGAAAATATAAACTAATAAGAGACTTTTATCTAATAGATGATACAAAAGGAAAAGCTCACACTTAATTCAAAACATGAGTTATCAATAATGTCTCCTGTTAATATTTTTATTTGTATTGACGTTTTGCATTTATTTGCATACAACCACTGAACAGCGTATAGAATCAGTAGGTCTTATTTAATGTTGGACTTGATACACATCAATTCTTGTTTCACTTTTGAATAGAGATGTCCGATATTATTGGCTGATATCAGTTTTAAAATGTGATATCAGAAAATATCTGTATATTTTTTTTTCATAGTTTTTACAAATGAATTCTTGCAAGATCTTAATGTTCAGTTTTGAAACCCCACAAGATCTTGTTCCTTTACCAGCGGTCCAGCATGTTGAAAAGTCCCTGTGATTGTGGAAGAACTTCATATCCCAGCATTCCTTTTAGTCATGTGACTACGGTGCAGCTGCTGCTGCTACAAGCTGAGTCTCATGTTGCAGTCTGCTCACTGCGAAGTGCGGATTCATCGGCTGCATACGTCACAGCAGCGCGTCAAGTACTGTCCCATTTCAAAAACGTCTGACGTAGCCTTCAAATTCCTCCAAACCCGCACTCCATTTGGCCTGAAACTAAGGAAACATGCCATGTATCCTTTGTGGCCTCACCTATCCCAGAATTCATTGCACACAAGATTATTTTTTCTTTAACAAAATCAGGATGTAGCTACAAACTCTCGTGAGGGGAGTAACGAGGAGTATCCCCAACACGTAACTGCTTCAAATTACATGTCACTAATATGTAAAGCTGTACAATGTTAAGTCAATTGGGTTGCTTTTCGTGTCCCCAGACACAAATTTTTCTGCTTCAAATTATGTGCTAATGACACGTAAAACTGTGCAATATAAAATCAACAAGTCCTCTAAAAAAATCACACCCATATTAGGTCGTTTGTGCACAAAAATATGGACTATATTATGTTTTAAATATCCACTCAGTTTATATCTGCGATCCACAGTTCTTCTCATTTTGACGGAGCCTAAACCCTTTTAGGTTTTTTGGCTGTATGTTGCCTGGAGAAACCTGGAATCGATCTACCCAACTTCTGCATGACGGACACCTGCTCTGTGTCCTAGTATGTTCCTCAAGAGCTGCTGTCATGCAACTTGGCTCGTTACATCTGCAAAACTGAATGACAGCGCATGAAGTAATTCAGATGACGTTGAGCAAGAAATACCTCTAACAGTTGCATGACAGCAGTCACGACAACAAGTCTCTTGAACACAGCTCACTGGTAATTTCCACTTAACAAGTGGAAAGAATCGTCTTTCCCATACCACATGAAGGCAACATCAGTAACCAAGTTATCAGAAACATAATTAGCCACATGTTGGCTAATACCTGCTATTATCTGATATGTGGCAGCCAGATGTCCAAAATGAACTCCTCTGGCTGTTCATTGTATCTCTCAAAATATGAGAGATACAGCCTCACAGTTTTCTGTCTATATCAGTATTGATCGATATCAGAAATTGAGATTTAGACAATGTAAGTATATTGAATATCAGTAAGAAAAATGAAAAAAAAAGCCAATAGCTCTTGAACTTCCTTTCTTCTGCATAATTAACAAATAATTTAAAAAGTATTTCTGAGAATTATTGACTATTTGGATGAGTGGGTAGCGTAGTGGTAATGCTGCAGGTTTTGGTGTGAAAGACCTGGGTTCAAGTAGCTGTTTTCACACTTGGGTGAAACACTATGGGCCATTAACCTCCACCAACTGGAGGATCAGAATCATGTTTATATTTTTTGTATTTTGGAAAAAAGTATAGAGTGTTGATGTTTGGCAGCTTAGTAATGTCAGCAGGGTGAGCAGGAGGGGGCTTAGCACACAGCTCAGAGGGATGCCAGAGCAGAGAGTGATGAGGAAGGAGGAGATGTTGTGGATTCTGACAGTCTGTGGTCTGTTGGTTGGAAAGCCTAGCACCGACTTGCAGAGGTAGAGGTTCAGTCCCAGTGTAAGGTCTGTGAAATCAACGAACAGCAGGTGCAGTCCTGTCTCTCCAGATGGCTAAGGGCTGTGTGGACCACTGATGAGACGACATCATCAGCTGAACGGTTCTGCTGGTTGGCATACTGGTGGGGATCCACGGTGAGACTAATGGCATCTTTTACGTGGGTCATGGGGACTACCCTCTCCAGGGACTTTGCAACGATCGGGGTGAGAGCTACAGGCTGATAGTCTTTCAGGCCTATCTCTGTGGAGCTTTTGGAGATATGAATGATGGTGGATACTTTCACACAAAGGACTGCTGCCTGAAACATGTTGCTCTTGAAGTGCAGTCTCACCATCAGCCTGGGATGTTGTCAGGCCAGCAGCTTTGTGGGGGGTTGATCCTTCGCAGGGACTTCTCTACATCAGCCTGAGGGCACCTCATCTGGTGGTAAAGGGAGTTGAGTGTTGGGACAGGTCATCAATTTCTCACACTGGGTAAAGAAGTTAAGTGCATCAGGGAGGGCAGGGTCTCTTGGGCATTGTGCATCTCTGTTGGTGGAGTCTGTGATGCACTTAATGCCCCTCCACATGCTCCGGGGTCACTGGTGGAGAAATACTCTGGATTCTTTGAGCATATAGGAACACTCTGAGAGCTGCTACATCACCAAACCTGAATGCACCTGGCATTCAGCAGAGATCTGACCTCTGCCGTCAGCTGTGGCTTATGGATACTGTTTCGGTGGCTTCATCTTGGGAGATGCTGACGTTATGCAATAATAAGGGCAGTCGAGTATTTCTCTAGGTCTGCTTCTCCCCATCATGTGGCAGCCTCTCTGGAAAACTGTGCGCTGTCTTGCCCCAGAAGCAGCTTCATGGGGCCAAAATTAAATTGTATTTGTTTAAACCAAAAGTTACAGCATTTTCCTTACATAGCAGTACTTGTCAAAGCATGCTGTACACCACTTTCAGATTCAATACTGAATTTTACATGTAAAGTGTGATTAATGGCAAAAAAAAAAACCAATTATGCAATTAATTACAATTAAAAATGAAAAGTTTGGAAAAGTTTAGAGTAGGTTCAGAATAGTGGACGTTTGTTCAAATTAAAAAGTCAGGTGTTGGGTTTATTTTCACAGGGACAATGTACAACATTTCATTGATCTTTAAAAATAACAAAGGTCAGATGCAGGTATCAGATTACAGAAAGACTGCTAATTCCCACCTGAGGTCATAGGACAGGTTGATGGCATTACACTATAATACAAGAAAATTAGGCTACACGTAAAGAGCATATTAATCTGAGTAAATGTTCAAGTTCATCTTCAAGTTTTCCAAATTCAGTAAAGCATAAAAAAAAAAATAAAAAAAAAAAACTGGCCAGTGGAGAGGGACAGAGCAAATATGAAATAATGATCAGTGCTGTAACAAATTGCTGGCACAAACTACTCCATGCAGTTGGAATTTTTAAGATTGGACATGAAGAAGTTGAAAATCCCACTTTTAAGCTTTTCTCGGTGAGATATTGCGATTGGGGAAAGAGAACTGCTGCTTCACAGGGGAAACCATAAATATATACACACTAGCTACCCCATACAGTGTGTATATATATATATATATATATATATATATATATATATATATATATATATATATATATATATATATACATGCGCTCTGAGGTATCTACTTATGGCTACATGTGAGTAATGGTCTCTTCCTGGCCAGCCCAGTGAAAAATTTCTGGCTCCACCACTGCATTTAAGCCCAGAGTTGCAGCTTTCTGACAAACAAAGAGGTCACATGACCTTTTTTAAACCATAATTTCCCACAATTTTTGTCCGATCTATGTGGTTAATTTAATCCCCGTGGGATCAAGGGACATCAAGTACCCCGAAATCAACAACTGCATACATAATAGACTCTGTCAATTCAGGAAAAGCATAATATACCCATAATATTTCTTTGTGAGGGGTTATTGTCAGCCTAAAATTAGAAGTCACTGGCTCAGACCAATTCACCCTCATTTATTCTTTGGACTGCATTATGTGAAATCTACCAAGCATAATGATAAAAATGATAATATTATACTTATAAATCAATATAATTCACTCAATATGGTAACTAAATACAAATGACAAAACTGCCAACCTTCTGATTAGTGAACAGCTACAGTATGTAATGTCTTCAATTAGTTTTGTAATGAGCCACTCCTGAAAAATGTACTGAAATGTACAATTATTCATCAACTAAACGTTACTCCTTTACCGGACTGGGACTTGCAAAAAAATTGCTTGTGAATGTCTCTTGTAGAACAGCACATGGAAATTTATTTCATGCTGCACTCACTCGTACTTGTAAATGTCAAGTTAAACTGAATGTTAACTTTTGATGAGGACAGCTTTTACTCAGCAGACTGATGTCAGTGCTTCATCACATCTTCATTAGTTATATCTGAATACCCCAAAACGCCAGATATGAGACACTACACTGCTGTGGAGCCTCAGAGATAAAACCCTGACGCGGTGAAAAATAAGCTCTCTTTCACAGTGAAAGTGCAGCTATGAGTCAGACGCACCTTCAACTCATCCCCCTTGTCCCGCATGTCTGCTGACGTAATGCAACATTTGCTTACAATGCAGAAAAAAAGTCTCTGCTCAACCTGGAGTCATCACTGCAGACACGGTAAATCGCAAGTGACACAAAGTCAGAAGTGAAAATCTCAGTATAGACGGGGTTAAATCTTTCATGAATTGATCATTTCTTATTCATGATGGCTCTCCAGCCACATTTTTGACTTACAGAAGTCCTTACACGAGACCTTAAAGGTGCAGTTATAGTTGCCAAACTTATTTAAAGGTGCATTGCGCAAGTTTAAATGATAAATACTATTCTTTTCTTTCCTCCAGAATCTCTCACAACTGCCTGATGTGTAGAATGAGCTGATCTTTCTTCACTGCAGTTGTCTCTAATACTGTTTCTAAATGCTCAGTGTGAGAGCTTCGGGTACGAAGCCTCAAGGGGGCGCTTGTGGGGGAGACGAGCTGTGCGTTCTCTTCGTCTGGCTGCACCGATGTCGTGTATTCCGCCACCTCAGGTCTGCGCATGTTGAGACAACACTGACTGCTGCTAAAAGATGGAGATGCACCAATCCATTTTTTATGATCCAATCCCATACGGATACCTGGGTTGAACGTACTGGCCGATCTGATACTACTGTTGAATGAATGGACTCTGTATCTTGCCATATGAGTGAAGGTATCAATCTTGACATAAATATTTATCCTTGTTTAAAAAAAGCTAGCAAATTAACACAGATATACATGTAAGTGTACTTAATTGTATTTATTAGCAAATAATAAAGTGTACATTTGTTATGATATTAATGAAAACTGAAATGACTGGATCGGAATGCTGGACTGGCCACATTAATCCAATATTCGATCCAGCTATTTTGTCAATATCAGAGCCGATATCCGATCCGGGTATCGGATCAGTGCATCACTACTAAAAGATGGAGAACAGGTGCCCCAACTTAGACTCTAAGACAAAGAAGAAAAGTTTTGTCTTGTGAGACGAAGAGAACCAAACTAGAGTCTGACTGGTTTTGTTATGATATGTTACCCCCCTCTTGGCAGGGGGGTATTTTTTGGCACAACACCGGCAACGGAATAAGATGGGAGTAAACATCAGAGCAGCTTTTTTTATTAATTGGAGGGAGCTACGATCCAGTCTGGGAATAAAACGACCCACAGTTGGTTCGTCTCATTAACAATGTAAATGTGATGCATGATGGAAATAAGGATGCACAATATTGCAATGCTCAGTTTTTAGCATGTAAATGTAGCAATATGACAGCTATATGACTGTTCCTGGGGAAGAGATACATGCTACCCACTTGTTAAATTTAGTTGATGCGGTAATTTTATAAGGTAATCGTGGTCTCAGCCTCTGAATTTGGTCTCCAAGCCAGCGTTAGCCTGTTGTTACCGTTAGCATACAGTTTTTCAGTTAATACAACTTTTAACAACTTGCATATTTATGACTTTATTACCTTAGTAGTCATCGTGACTCTAACTCTGGGCTCAGACTGAGTGTAATGTGGGTTAAACTAAAGACCAACGCAGTCAAAGCAGCTCATGCTTGTGCACGACATTAGTGTCACTTCCACTTGTTGCAGAGGGGGCGAACTTATGGAAAAAAAAAACTGGAACTTGCACTGTACTCCTTTAAAACATCATGAATCATTTTTACTTATAAGTTTGTGATGGATGTGAGGACATGAGGACAGCTGGGGGTCCAAACAGCTACATTTGTTTGCATTTATTTTGAAATTTCCAGTCTTTTGCATGTGATTCTGTCCTTTTCGTTAGCTGTTTTTTTTAACATCACTTCATTCTCTCCCACCTTCTCTGTGTTTCAAGTTTGCATAAACTTTACCTTTCAATGTTTTCTGTTCTAAGAATCGCTGTGTTTATATGTAATTCTTGTAAATCATCTGAGCCCTTTGCTGTCGTTCAGCTCTTTGCTGCTTATCCTTTCAACAACTGTCTGCATCATAAAGCAACTCAGGTCTGAATGTTTTCATACTGCACAGAAGACATCTCATTTAAATGAAAAAAGCATTACCTTTAGCAATAGAAGTTGCATTTTAATTGCAACAACATTGGAGAGCATCTGGTTAAAGAGACATCAGGGGGAAGTTTTCTAAAGTTTTGCCTTAAAATACTTTAAAAAATATCATTTCCCACTAACTGACCCCATCATTGAAGATCCCGGATCCACACATTGTTAAAGGGTGAACAAAGTCAAGCATTTTAATTAATTTTGCTAGAAATTTTAAATGTATATCATGATAATGTTTCATTCTTACAACCTCCAACACGCGTATTTGTTTTGGTAGTGTTTACAATGCCGAGCCTTTAAAATGATTCATTAAGTCATTTTCTGTACCGCTAATCCAGTTCAGGGTTGCGGGGGTTGCTGGAGCCTATCCCAGCTATTATTAGGCGAGAGGCAGGGTACATCCTGGACAGGTCACCAGTCTGTCGCAACAGCAATGGCTTATAATACAGTATAAACCATAATATTAAACCCACAATGCCATGCCGGACCACATGCAATGTGGCAGTTGTAGTCTACATCCTGCATTTGGTTTGCTTCAGTCGTACCGAGACCTGTTTGTAGGCAGACCAAGTCTGTTTGTTTAGTCCGAATCAGAGTCTGTTTGAGCAGCACAATACCCCTAACCGAAGTGGACTTTCCGAGCAAACGGACTCTGATTGGAATCAAAAAGGCTGTGTGAATATGCCCTAAGGCAGTTCTAAAGGCAAAGGGGTTCTAAAGGCAATAAGATCTGTGCAAAGTGCCCATTAGGGGGGATTTTAAAATAGAAGGTCAGCAGTACAATGCTGAACAGAAACACAACTATCAACTAGAAAAGCACTAGGAGAGTGCAGACCTGCAGCTAGCAGCTGCCCTTTATGGACAAATCTTGGAATGACAAAGAATCCTTAAAAAAAAAATTCTAAATCCAGATGGTGATCTGGATTGACATCAAAATTTAAATCAGTTCGTCCTGGTGCCGTTATTAGCATATCCTTATATTTTCATACAAAGCTGTTCCCATAGTTTAGAGTTATGTTGCTAACAGGCAAAGAGACACCAGCAACAATGTCACCTCTTTGGTTGAGGTAAAAATAATCACTTACAGTTTAAAGTATCAATGTGCTCAATAAGAAACAGATTTTCTTCTTAAAATAACTGAACATTTTGTGACTTATCTCAGACTCAAGAATTAGGAGACTTGACTTCTGTCAGACCTTGTCATTATAAAAAAAACTCAATGTTATTGGGAAAAGGTCTTTTAAAAGCTGCAAGGATATCCGTTTACAGAGAGTAAATCTGTGTATTATTGACATCATTATCATGCGCTCCACTCAAACCTTACAGATAAAAGTGTTGTAATCCTGGAAAACATTGCAATTAGTGAAGAAATGCATCATGGGAAGAGAGTGGTAACTGCATCCCACAGCCATGATTATGATGATTAGAATATTACTGCCATGCTTAAGAGGCTGTGCATCTCCTGCAGAGTCTCGTTATGCTTATGCGTTAATGTCACACTGACTTCATTTATTAGCTTCCTCTCCAAACACATTTACAGACACAAAGACTTATTTTTTTCACTCATTTGACTTTGTTATTGTGGCATTAATGTTTGGTGATGTGAAACTAATGAAAAGCTAATTTGATAATTAGCACTTGTTTATCTAAAAACACAGGGTTGGTAAAGTGCCTTCCATTTAACTCCTATCAGAAAGTGGTGCAGCAGATTCCACTGGGATCAAAAAGGATCTAATGTTAGCAAGTGGCTTCCAGTTTTTGGGTGAAAGCTTAGCATCCCAAATGTTGGTCTAAAGCATGACAGCAACTCCTGTGGACTGTGGGGGCTTCTGCAGACACCTGTTGCTTAGGTTAGGTTAATTTATTTAAATACATTGTAAATTCATTCAACAAATAACATACACAAGTTAAAAAAGCCAGAATTATCCAACACCCCCGCCCCCCACACACACATACACACACACACGCACACACACCACCACCACCACACACAAATACACACACCCTGATCTGAAAAACCAATCAAATTACAGACACTCCACATTGTGTTCAGCAGCTTACATTCTTAAGAAAAACTGCAATTTGATTTTTAACAGTATGTTTTAACTGGGATTTGCCTGGAAGGTTCCATAGAAACCTAGCACTCTTTAACAAAGTTAAACTGCACTCTAAGCCCGGATTAGTTGCATTTACTAGAAATCTCCATGTAAACCTGTTGCCTCAAATCATTCTAGTTTTTACACAAGCTAAAACTAGCAAGTTAAGTTGTATGAACTTAGTAAGTAGTGTTTACTAAAAAACAGGAAATTGCTGTTCTTCCAGAACAGGCCTGTGAATGCGTCAATGCAGAAGCTGTTAAACAGGGATGCGTAATGGCAAAAACTTTGTTGAAGAACATAAGAATGATTCAAAATTGCATCTACATTCATTACACTACTGTATTCTGTACACTACTTTTGAGTGCAAGTGCGTTTTCAACCAAAATTCAGTGTTCATTGTGTCACGACCAGCGTGGCAAGCCGTGACAAAAAAGAGGAGAGGCAACAATGGCGACTTTTCTAAATAATTTATTAAAGGAAAATAAGTGTGTGCGAAATATATAAGTGAACAATCAACGGTGTAATGTGGATGCAGATCAGTACATGTACAAACCAGGCTGCAGAGGGAAGCAGAGAGAGCAAGAAAGTTAGTCATCTGAGCTTTTAAATGACCAGCCACCCGGAGCAGGTGCTCTGATGACAAGCCACACCTACTGGGGCCGTCACAATTGTTCAGCTTTGAACCAGGAGGGAAATGTCCGCAGCCGCCAGCTGAAAGTTCCCTGTTAGCAGTCTGGTGGGCGTTTAAAGGTTTTTCTTATCTTTTCGTTTCTCGTACTTCAGAACCGCAACTCGGACACTCGGACAGTACCGCTAGCTTGTCTACTGCAGTTAAACATGAGCCCTGTACAAATCCAGGCTGATCGCTGGTGTTTCTTCATGGGGAACCTGCAAAAACTTATTCTCCATCTAGGAGAGTTCTCCCCTCGTCCATTAAAGCAGTCAAATAAACAAAAAGAGTCCAGCATTGTTGTGATTAACCCCGTAAAGACCAGTCTCTATTCTATCCTAACGGGCCTCCAAAGCATTCTGACCTTCAGCGGCAGTTGCGAGCATGACGTATGCGAGTGACGTATGCAAAAAACACGAAAAGGGTTGATTATCCTGGTCTGAATTGTGCCTGCCACGTGTCCCTCCATGTTTGTTTAGTTCAAGATGCGCCGTGTGTCCGTGCATGCACGCGGCGCCACATGTCCGTGAACGCGGTGCATCTTGACAAATAAAACACTGCAGTAAAGCGCTTAATCGCAGATACTGTCAGATGTTAACATGACCAACACATCCTACTGAGAAAAAATACAAATTCTATAGTAATTGAATTATTGAATTGAATTGAACCCCCCCCCCCAAAAAAAAGAAGCTATATTGTATGTATATTGTTATCATGATATAAAATGAGTTATATTTGGATATGGGATTTTAGTCACATTGCTCAGCCCTTGTCCACAGAGGGTCCACAGTGGGTCTGTACATGTGACAGTGAAACTTTTAAACTATCCAAGGTACCATGTCCCATTAGATGGTATGTTCCCCCTGAAGGTGGGATGCTCTTGGGGAAGGGCTACATGGTGGTTGATGCCAAGGCCCACACAAAGATTTTCAGTTTTGGGTGGTCAGAATGACTTGAATCACTCTGGTTCCTGAGTTTTCCAGAGACTAGATAACTATATAATCCTGTCTACTGTCTCTTTTCAAAGTTCTCCAGTGTCCCTGACCCATCTTCCTCTTAGATCTGTGGGCAGTTAGACTGTCTGGGTGATGGAATCCATTCAGCTCACCGCTTTCAAGTTGAGCATAGCCTACGTAAGGAATAACCGCAGCCATAACTCTCTGCTAGGTCTTATCCTGTGTCGTCCATGAATGTAAGCTACTGCATTTCAGAAGATTTAAATCCACCACTCCAAAATGTCTGTGTTTGGCCCTCTGAATACATCATTCCTGTGGCTGCATAGTAATGAGTGCTCTTAGTCTCTGAACAATGCCTCGACAGCTACAGTGAAACCTGCCCACAGGCAGCAATGATTCAAATTAGCAGCAAATCTGTAGACGTCTTATTCCCACAATCCAGCAAAACCAGGCTTATTCCCCTACAGATGTTTTAGATTTTATAGGGTCCATATGTTTAAGATGCTTGAATCACAAGTTGGGAAGAAATAGTGATGGCATAAGAATTGCTGATGTTTCTACTCCTGATTCGGCATGCCAGAATAATTTCAGTGTAGCTCAGTGTGTGTCCATGTGCTGTGTCACATCAGATATTCCTGTGATGAATGCTTGTTAACACATATCCTGCTGTCACAGCACCACCTTAAGCTCAATTTCACTGTGCCTCAGACTTCCAAGCCTGTTGGAAATTAGTGTTAATGCCTTTCTCCATGAGTGAATGATCTGACTTCTGAAGAATTCAAAGTAGATCATTGTGGCAGTATTTAAAGGCCCATTTATACTCAACACAGAAGACGGGTACGCAGATGGGAGGACAGTTTCGTCCATCTCCTGCATTGGTTATGTGCGTAATCTGAACTCAGCACTGCCAACTAGAAGAGGAACTGGCTCAACACCCATGGCGACATAAAACATGGGCAAAACTCATGGAGGTATGAGGGCAGGGTGTCAACATCTACCCACGCAAATGGGTACACAGATAACAAATCATAATAGTTTAGAAAAATCAATAACTGTGTACATGTAATGTTTTCTCTCCTCGTCCTTGCTCATTTCTCACCAATATAAATAGTATTTGTTGGTGTGATAATGTTGCCTGAAAACTTCAAATAATACATTCACTAACTATACACTTACATGTTAAAACACTGCTGAATTTGGATAGCTGGGAGAAATTTAAGAAGGTAGTGGACTATTTGGATCAGATTGGCATGTACAGGCTGGTATAAGAGAGTGAAAGTGACTGTATGCAGCAAGTTGAGGGGAGACAAACTTAGACAATAGGAAACAGTAGATGGCAACAATACGCGTCTAGTCTGCCTAAACCCAAAGAACAACATCATTGGCATTGGCAGCCCACTACCGCTAACGGTTCACAGGCTACGGTAGCATGAGGGATTTTACCTACAACAAATAAAAAAAATATAACAAGGCCCAGAGTGAACATATCAGCAGCTTGATAGCTGAAACAGTGGCCCTCAACATGCAGTCTATGTCAGTAGCTGAGGATGACAGATTTTTTCAGCTGATGTAATATAGAACCAAGCTATGAGATTCCCTACCATCTACATATGCAAATGAGAAAAAAATAGGCCTTTACAGGTTTAAAATCCAATCACAACTCCATTCCAGTGAAGTTCCGACCCAGCGCAAAATCTAAATGAAAACAGAAGGCAACAATTTGACAGGTTCATGTTTACCACTTTGCTGTATCCACTAATGTTGTAGTCAAGACTACACCATCAAGACCAAGACATTACTGAGACCATGAACTGAGCCCAAAACATCACCCAGTCTTGTGCAATGTCCTAGTCTCGGTCCCTGGTCTCAGTAATGTCTTGGTCTGGACGGTGTGGTTTTGACTACAACACTATTATCCACTCTCAGTTTGTAAATGTCAGCACTAAGATGACTAGTCGTTGGACCTTTTGGAAAAGGTCTTTTCCTATTCTGTACAAAAAAACACATCACCTTGATAGGCGCAGATGTTGCTTTAAAATCTAGACATATCTTTCTGTATGATAGAGTATTAACTGCATTTGAAAATGGCAGAGTAAACTGTTGTTCAACAAACCATTGATTAACTTCAAAGAAATTCTTTCCCTTTAAGGTGCTCGATTTTGTACCCAATATTGTCACTTTACTATTTCCCCAATAACAATTATTTGCAACAAAGTCACTCAGTAACTTTCCTTTCAAGCCTCTCTTGGAATCTGCTTTCCAAGTCAGACTTGTTGCCATCAAATTAAAAATGAGCTCCCCCCAGAATGACTGTAATGAACTTGCAAATTATTGCATTCTGTTTTTATTTACAACTAACTCTATGTCTGAACGTCTTTTGCATTAAATTTGTGGTAAAACTGAAACACACCTGTGGTTTTCCCATATTTCAAGAGGTTATTCTGAGGTTAGGTTAAGCTGCTAACTGTGACAAACATCAAAGCGGGGGTCAATCAACCAAACTGAAAACAGAAAACTCACCAAACTATTTCATTTTGACAGCAGATATTAAACCGGCATTCAGCTACTTTAAATCGATGTATATTCACAGTGCTAGTAAACTGATTTCTGGTGTGTGGAATGCTGCAGAGGCCTCTAGTGAGTTTCTTGAGCCAGCCTTGCTGAAAACCTCTGCGAGAACAGATGCTCCTATAAGACATGTTGAATTGAGTAAGTCATATTTCTGGGGAATATATGGATGCCAGGGTAATGACCTGTTCTCACAGATTGCTTGAGATTGCACAATACTAGAAACAG
The DNA here is from genome assembly GCA_023101725.1 of Atherinomorus stipes. Lineage (NCBI taxonomy): Eukaryota > Metazoa > Chordata > Actinopteri > Atheriniformes > Atherinidae > Atherinomorus > Atherinomorus stipes. The sequence goes on along the minus strand of JALJCO010001588.1, from coordinate 80,823 downwards.
GAAAAAAAAGAAAAACATCCCAGTGTGACGGCTCATCGGCAAAGTAGGAAGTCCCCAAACTAAGTTTGCCACTCATGGTTCAGCTGGTGTCACAGTAATCAGTTTTGTATTCTGGTGAGTGAAATATGATGTATGAGCATCTGCTTTCCAAACGAGTTTACACTGGAGTCGGAGCCTGATATCACCGGGCAGAGATAATCATTTCTTCTTCTGTCTTTTAAACTGTGAGATGGAAGAAGGTGCAGCTGAGGTGGGAGAGAGCCAGATGGATATTACGCTGACTTTTGAGGAATGGAAGGCAAACAAAAGGGTAACGGGGGAGGAAGGTAAACTCAATCATCCAGTTCAGAGGGGTCTCCCCCCACATCTGCCACGGTTCTCGTGTGCGGTGCACTAATAACAGCAGGCGGGTAAACGGAGGTGAAGAACCGACTCTCCAGAGGCATTTTTCTTACTTTACATGTGTAGCATCATGACACATGCCAATCACATAGCAACCATGTGGAAGTTGGGTGATGAATTCCTCATTACGGATGTCTAAATATTTCAGACGTTCCCATCCTAAAAGGCTTTTTGGGAATAGAAATTGATAGCCACGTTTACATAAAGACTTTTTCTCCTTTTGTATTGAAATCATTCCAAAATAAGATTTCAGGGCGAGTGTTTACATGGGAACTGGTTCAGCAATACCAATTTTTTTCCTGTCGATACAATACCAGTAGCTTATGATACTTTTTTTATTGATACCGATATTGATACCAATGCTTTTTGTCCCTTAAAAGAAAATCACATGATTATACAATTTGCATTAATATTGATTGCAAGGGCAATAATAGATATAAGTAAAACTTGAGAACATAAGTTCTGGAAAGAAATGCTTTTAAAACAATAATAAATTATACTGATGAGTGAATTATACAAAAATAATATTAAAAACTTTCAATTATCAAATAACTTAAACAGATTAAGGTTATTTACAGTTATTCAGCTGAAAATGTACGTATATACTGTATATTTGTTATGTCCCACATCGTGACAGCATTATAAGCCCATTAAATCCCATCGGGACAGCAGGTCATCAAACTGTCTTTCAGAAACCAGGACCTGACACAGATCAGTTTATCCTCAACTTTCTCCAAAGAGTGAAGAGATTCCCTGGCTTCTTCTTGGCATTTCCCGTCCTGTCAGAAAAGGTGTCTCGGCGTCACGACACTGAGTCTCTGTGATTGGTTGACGCCTCACTTCAAACAGCAAAGGTTCAAATTTTCCAACTCTGACACGCATTAGTGCCCAGGACGCCAAAACACATCGCGTTATACGCCCAAAATGTGCTGCTAGAAGGCTCTACGCCCTTTGACGTGTGTTCACATAGACTTTGCAAGTAAACCTGACTTCCTTGATGCCCAAATTGTGTTTTGCTGAACACACTTTTACAGTGAAAATACTTAAACTGGTAATATGCACAACTCCACTACTTCCTGAACCTAAGTCAGCTTCTTTGTTTCCTGTCTTTCATTACTGGACAAATTGATTAATCCAGGTGTGCCTGACCTCAGTAACCATGACTTTTGTCAGTTTTAACTTATTTCACTGACAACTGTTTGTTTTTTTCTTCTTCCATCTTTAATGGGAAGGTATGTAGACTTTCAAGCACATCTGTATTTATACAATATGTTTATATATATATATATATATATATATATATATATATAGTGTGTGTGCGTGTGTGTGTGGGTATGTGTGCATGTGTGGGGGTGTGTGTGTGCATGTGTGTTTGTGCATGTGTCTGTCAGCTCAAATAAACAGCATTATTTTCTTGGAAAATCATGCCATGTCCGTCACTGATGGAGCTGGGTTTGGATAAAGTGAGTTATGGTCAGATTTCTTCCCTTTCAGTGAAGTTAATCCCTCTCCGTACTTGGAGATGAGCGGATAGTCGGGGCAGAAACATTTTAATTTGGAGATGGTGCTGTAGCAACATTGTTTTAATGTTTTCAGAGCTTTACAGTAAAATCTTCCCCTAAGCTTCGGCCAGGCAACAAAGCTATTCCTTTGACTTTGAATTACAGTAAAAGCTTTTTTTTCCCCCTTGTATCCCACACTGAAGATGATTAAATTTTGTCATGCTGATTCAACATGTCACCCACTCAACATTTTTAAAAGGAGCCTGGCACAGCCCTGCAGGCCTGTCAAGGCTTTATTTCAATTATTCTTTGCATCTGAGGATTTGCTATCAAAGAGCGGAAGCTGTATGTTTGCAATGATTCAAATATGACCAGTTTGAGCAACAATTTCTTCCTTATCCTCTCCTTCCCTGACCCTCAATATCTGGGTCAATGCATTTGTGTGAACTATAGGTAGTATGAGTCCAACATGTAGCCTCTACCCTACAGCCGTAAACGTCCAGTATAATCCCACCACCTTTGATCATGATTTCCTTCTAATCCGGTTGACGGCATTAAGTGAAGACAGCCAGAGGCAATATGTCTGCTGAACGTAGGATACCTGCATCCTCTTGTGGAGAAACAACGTTAATTACCTGTATTCTTGGTCCGAGGATAACCCAGCTGACCAAAGTGAAAGTTAACTCTCGCATTGGATGAATCAGCCACACAGACGGTGGAGTTGCCATTGATGTTGGAGGGAACACAGCTGGAGAGGCGGTGTGAGCTTCGGCTGCGTCCTTTCTTTTCAAACGCCATTATAACTGATTAAAGTGGCTTTGCAGCACTGCATCATCTGGTCACATCAGATGAATGGATTAGCAGAAGGGAGACGTTTTTTTCTCAGAGTCTTACACAGACTGTGCTTTTAATCCTTGCGACATACATTTTGTACATGGAAGTACACACACACCTTATAACCACCATTACTACCACACACAATGACCTGACCTTTTGCTCTCCACATGTTGAGCTGATAAAAGATAATGGATATTGAAAATGACATTAGAAGTCATTTAAAAAGGAGAAAAAATGTTAAATGGTTGAATAACCTTAAACCTCTGTGTCATTGGCATGTACTTTCTATAATGGTGTGGATATAATGAGCTGATAGAAACACATGATCTTGCTTTTTTAGCCAAATGAGCAAAGAAGTTATTTATTTCCCTTTAACAAGTACAGTTTCTCTGTCTCTTCTAGTAGCTCTAATCCTTTTCTTAGAGGTTCTACAGTCTGTGCTTTCAAGCTTCCAGCTGTTAGAAAGCTCTGTGTGTTGCTTCTCCTCAGTTGTTGCCTGTAAGACTCCTTGCAGACAAGTGGGCCCCTTCATGTTAGATGAAAATCAATTCCAGTTGACATTAAATTGTTGGAATAATATATTTCCAGCTATGCTTTCAAAGGGCTTATGAGAATCAAGTCTGACTGCTGATGTGAGCGTTACGCAGTTTAAAACAGCTGCTGACTTCATCCTAAACACCCATCTTTCCATGAACACCTTATGTATGTTTTTTAATGTATTTGTGCCTTTTGTCTACTTGCAAATGCAGTTTTGGGGCACTGAAAATTAACATTTAGGAAACCAGCTTCCAAGGTGAAGATTTTTTAAAAAGCTGGCTGTGCCACCATCTACCTGGCTTGTATCATAATAAAGTTAACTTCTTTTTCAGATGTCAAGGTCATATATGTGTTGGTGGTAATCTTATCAACAGGATATGTTACATACTTGCATGTACAGTTGCATATACAGATTTGTTGGAATGGGCCTTACCTGTATATTTGCAGTTGTGTGAAAAAGTGTTTGCCCCTTCCTGATTTCTTTCTTCTTTTTTTTTTTTTTTTGCATGTTTGTCACACTTGTATGTTTCAGATCATCAAGCAAATTTGAATATTAGACAAAGATAACACAAGTAAACACAAAATGTCATTTTTAAATGCCGAGTTCAATTTCTCTAGCCACACCCGGGCTGGGTTACTGCCACACGTGTTCTCAATCAAGAAATCACTTAAATGGGACCTGCCAGACAAAGTGAAATAGGCCAAAAGGTTCTCAAAAGCTAGATATCATGCTGCAATTCAAAGAAATTCAGGAACAACTGAGCACCAAAGTAAATGAAATCTATCAGTCTGGAAAAGGTTACAAAACCATTTGGGACTCCAGCGAACCACAGTGAGAGCCATTATCCACAAATGGCGAAAACATGGAACAGTGGTGAACCTTCCCAGGAGTGGCCAGCTGACCAAAATTAACCCAAGAGCACAGCGACGACTTGTCCAAGAGGTCACAAAAGACCCCAGAACAACATCCAAGAACTGCAGGCCTCACTTGCCTCAATTAAGGTCAGTGTTCATGACTCCACCATCAGAAAGAGACTGGGGGGCAAAAATGGCCTGCATGGCAGAGTTCCAAGACCAAAACCACTGCTGAGCAAAAAGAACATAAAGGCTCGTCTCAGTTTAGCCAGAAAGCATCTTGATGATCCCCAAGACTTTTGGGAAAATACTCTGTGGACTGACGAGACAAAAGTTGAACTTTTCGGAAGGTGTAGGTCCCGGTACATCTGGCGTAAAAGTAACAAGACATTTCAGAAAGGAACATCATACTGTACCAACAGTGAAATATGGTGGTGGTAGTGTAATGGTCTGGGGCTGTTTTGCTGCTTCAGGACCTGGAAGACTTGCTGTGGTAAATGGAACCATGAATTCTGCTGTCTACCAAAAAATCCTGAAGGAGAATGTCCGGCCATCTGTTGGGGGCCTCAAGCTGAAGCCCACTTCGGTTCTGCAGCAGGACAATGATCCAGAACACACCAGCAAGTCCACCTCTGAATGGCCAAAGAAAAACAAAATGAAGACTTTGGAGTGGCCTACTCAAAGTCCCCACCTGAATCCAATTGAGATGTTCTGGCATGACCTTAAAAAGGCGGTTCATGCTGGAAAAGCCTCCAATGTGGCTGAATTACAACAATTCTGCAAAGATGAGTGGAACAAAATTCCTCCACAGTTCTGTTGAAGACTCACTTATCACAAATGCTTGATTAAAGTTGTTGCTGCTCAGGGTGGCCCAACCAATTATTAGGTTTTTGGAGCAATCACTTTTTCACACAGGACCATGTGGGTTTGGATCCCCCGCACTTACTAATAAAAATCTTCATTTAAAAACTGCATTTTGTGTTTACTTGTGCTATCCTTGTCTAACATTTAATTTGTTTGATGATCTGAAATATGTGACAAACATGCAAAAAATAAGAAGTCAGGAAGGGGGCAAACACTTTTTCACACAACTGTAAATATGCAGCTAAGGCCCATTCCAACAACTCAGAAATTGGACGGGATGGTGCAGTTTGGTTTAGTAACCCCTAATCTTTGTTGTTTTTCCACAGCCAACCACACTCTGCCCAGATAGGCTAAGTTTAAGCTGGATAGCAACAGATGTATTAGCAACATAAAAGCTGGATTTCTTAGCATCAGAACCCATTTGAATCATTATGACGAAGAATGAGACTCAAACCAAGGGTGAGAACTGTGGACACTTTGCAGTTTGTTTTTTCTTCTTGTTATATGGCTTTAAAAAAAGAAAAAAACACTACATACTTAAACATGGTGCTGTTACCACTTTGTTCCTTTTGCCCAGTCATGCAGAAGGTGACGATTGTTTCAACCAGAAGTGTGGGTTGGATTAGTAAGGTTGAGACCCTGACGGAAGTGGAATGGGTCGGATTGGATATTCTGGTACCTTTTCTAGTTTTTTTAAACGCAATTTTAACAAAGCATGTTGATCCAGAGACGCAGAAAAGGGAACAGTAGAAGAAAAAATGCAGGAGAAGAAGCAGAATACGGAGAAAATAAAAGTAGAGATGGCTGTAGCTGTAGAAGTCTGTGTCAAGTGTATTTGGTGGTTCTAAAACAACTTCGTAGCAGAGTATTGACTCCACCAACCGGAGTCCGAAACTGACGTTGGATCACAGAACTCGGAACTCAGAACTGCTGACTAGTGGATTAATTAACTTAATAATCATGGCAATGTAAACGGCGGATGGAAGTATGAAGGCAGTGACGTATGATGTTTGATAACGGACATCTTCATTTACTTACATTCACTTACGTAAAGGGCCATAAATGGGCCCCCTTACGTGGCAAGACTTTCATTTTGTCACTCTCAGTCCACATGAGAGGTTCTTCCTTTTAGCCATCTTTGGAATTTGCTGGAAGCATATCTGTCAGCCTTCCGATTGGTCAACATGGCTTCAGAGGCGGCCTTTAGTTGCTATGTTTTGGTTTTCCATGCTTCTCATTGTGCTTCAGTTTACAAGTGAACATTTTTTTGTAAATGCTGCCACATGGACATTATATTTCTAAGGTAAAGATACAGAAAAAAACTCCATGTGGACATATCCTTTTATTCTGAACTCTTTTGTAACTGTAGAACATGCACTGTCGTCTGTCCATAAAGCAGCACTCTGTTTATCTTTTTAATGATTACCCTTGAAAACTCTATCAGTTTTTACTTCAGCTAGGATGATGTTGGCCATGGTCTCTGTGATAATATTTGGACCTTTTTGCGGATGTGGCACAGATTCAAAATTGAAAATTAAATCATGGTCTTCTCATAAAATTATATTGGAATTTTTCTGAAACAATTTTATCTCAAATCGTATGAGTTGTAAAGGTAAAGATATTTACTGTCAGGATGGGATGTCACACTTCTTCCTGCTTTGTCATACAATATTTTGGCTAATTTTAAAAATTAAAAACATGTGTAAGGTTAACTGGTCACTTGAGAGCCAGCAGAGGAAACATGTGGTTGTTAGTCTGTTTTGGCCCTGTGATGGACTAGTGATCTGTTTAGGGTAAACTCTACCTTTAAGGTTCCATTCTTTAAACCTTGTCTCTAAGATTAACACCTTTCTGCAAGGTTGGGTATAGAAAATAGATTGATAGAAAGTTGTTTATCTGCAAATAGTAGTAGCATATAAGTAGTTCACATTAATGACAGTTGTCAGACATTTTGATCTTTAATATTTTTGAGTATTTAACAATACTCATTGCTATGAAACTTCTTCCTGCATCAAAGGAACAGCAGTTTTCCCTGAAAGCCAAAGACGGCCTCACAGATGTGTCCTTAACTGGCATCAGTCTGTCTGTAGCTTACATGTGCTTACAACAATAATCTAACTGAGGACAACTGGACAAGAGCTCAACATGTGACTCGTGAACAGTATCTAAATCAAAGCAATGTTCAGAGATCTCCCATTACTTTATTCTAACTAAAAATTCCCAGAAACTCCACGGCTGAGCCGGGTCAACCTCTTTTACCCAGCTAGCCATTCTGTGACATTTCCCTGTGTTACTAATGAGACAAGCATGGTGAGTAAGGCCTATGCTGAGACAAGCAACCTGGCAGAGTTTGGCCCCAGGGGCCTCTCACCAGACCTCAATTCCCATTAACTCCATAAAATGCCGCGCTTTTCTTTTATTACATAAATCTAAGAGTCTGCTCTCCTTTCAGTGCATGTTGAACAGCACAATGATTAAATATGAAAAGTAACAACAGGAATATTTTGAACTATAATGAAAAGGACAAGACAGCTTCCTTTATGTTCAGATTCCTTCCAAAATATAATAAGTACAGATTAGAAGGAAAAGTTTAATAAGAATTGTGTATTCAATCATAATAATGATCTGATCATCTAATATGAAGAGGGCCCCCAGTAAAATTTGAGAAAATAGTTTCTCACATTTTTGTGTCTTTAAAAGTACATTGAATGGAGATAAAAGAACTGGAGGCAAAATTCTCATTATTTTTTTCCTTCCTGACAGTGATATTTTAACCTTTTTCTTTCAGCATTTTTGACAAACGTGATTTTTTGAGACAATCAAGGTATGAAAAAGTGTCCTTAGTATTAAACAAATTCTTGCTTGCAACTGAAAGAACAAATCTATACAGTATGTTTGCCAGATTAGCCCATGACTGAAAGAAAAAAATTACAGGATAAGGCTGAAACTGTGAAGAATGTGTGGTTTTCTTCTTACACTCATTGGTAAAAGGATTAAAGATACAACTCTGCATTGATTAACCCTTTGAGCCCATACGCTAACATGTTTTCACTCCCAACTCGTCATCTATTGAAGCTTGGGCAGGCTCCTTCCGTGTCACCTGTTTACGCGTGGGGTATACCCATTCAAATGTAAAAAAAAGCTGTTATAAACAAATATTTAATTAAAGAAATAAAATGAATAAATCGGATATCAAAGGGAGCCTAGTGTTCATACAGCTCCCCTTGGCAAAGCAAATCTGTTTAACACAATAAAGCAACCAGATCACCATTCTGCTCGCTATGATGCTGGACAGGACAAGTAAAAAAAAAAAGAAAAAAAGAAAAAAAAAGAAAATGTAAAAAATAAACTAGCTGTAAAAGGATTGTAGCACATTCTATGCTGATCAAAATTAGTGGAAAAGGCTCCTCTTTTATGCTCTCATGTCGTCAAATACAGCCAAATAGGGATTTCCATAACATTCAATGAGAGACCCTCTGCGTCACATATGTTCGAGATGGGTATACCCCAAGCGTAAACAGGTGCCCAAGCCTCACCAGATGACAAGTTGGGAGTGAGAATGTGTTGCATATACCGATTTTTTTTAAGCCTCTTCTTAAAAATCAGAAAATCCCTAATGAAATGAGTATAACTTTGCAACCACAAGGCCTATCTGAGTACTTTCGAGTTGTCTCCCTTTCCTGTGACACGTGTTACAGGTGAAGAATAAATGAAGGTGGCACAGTGCACAAATGAAAAAAGTTTCAGGCTTGCCTTAAAAAACACTTTCAGGATGAACATGGATACCTCTTACTTATGAATGGTGCAGCTGTTGCTCTAAGCTTCTATCAAATCATAGACGAATCCGTGAACCTTATCTCTGCTCAGACCAACTCTGATAAAGTGAAGCAGAACTAAATTAGAGCAGTTTCCAGGCAGTTCAGGTGAGGTCTCCAAAATGGCCATTTTAGCACTATCTTGGTTCTAAAAGGTGGATGAAAAACCACCCCATAATCACTCAACCTGATCAAAAATCTGCAAGTCATACCAGAGATTTTGAATAAAACTAATGTGGCAGAATATGCAATGAGGGCCAAGGAAGGATTGATCCCCAGACTCCCAGGTGAAAGATACACACTTTTACCAGTCAACCAAAGGATATCACCGAGGCGAAGTAGCCAGGGCGCATGATCAATCGGAGGAACAGTGACGGGACCCCACACTGTCACACTAAGTAATTCTATGAATTTTAAATAAACTCAGTTTTTGTTTCAGTAGGATGTTTAGGATCATTATAGTTAAACCACAGAAGACTGAAAAAGTTTTTACTTCAATAGTTTTCCTGGATAAAGCACCATTTTGTCATTTCAAAACTCTGACCATCTTCCCTGGTCCCACAGATGAGAAGCCCTCCCCTAGCATGATGCTGCCACTGCCATGTTTTCCTGTGGTTGAGCCATTCATTAAACTAAAGTGACCTTTTAAAAGAACTGTAAAGCAGTCCCTTTAAAACAACATTTTAACCAAAGACACATTATTCAAGCAACAAACCATGTTTTCCTGGTAATATGAGAAATTTGGGACGGCTACTTTTTATGGATTGATTTTATTGATTTCTCTAGTGCTTTTAACACCATCCAGCTGTTGTTGCTGGATGAGAAGATGTGGGGGGCGGGTGTCAATGACTCCATGGTCTCCTGGATTACTGACTACCTGACAGGAGGCCACAGTTTGTCTGTCTGGGCAGTGCCCTGTCTGATGTGGTGGTCAATGATTTAGGGGCTCCACACGGGACTGTGCTGTCTCCTTTCCTTTTCACCTTTAACACCACTGATTTTCAGTATAACACTGAATCCTGCCACCTTCCAAGTCCAAGCCCTGAGAGGTTGCTTCTTTCTTCCTGGATACACAAGTTAAACATGGCTGTGGGGCTCCCTTCTCATACCACTACACACTTCTACATATGAAGGAACTGCCACTGATCTTCAAATGGGAAGGTCATGTCATGTTAATTTTCCAAACTGACTCCACGTTTTCTCGCAGCATATCTTTTAATTTTCCCTTGATATAAATAAAATATGTGTCATGTTAACTTTTTATATTGTAAAATGCAGTTCAGATGCATCTTCTACACTGTTGCCAAATTTTGCTGATTGTAAGCACACACTCACCACCCACGTTATTAGGTACACCTGTACAGTACATGGTAGATCAAGGTCAAGGTAAAGATCAAGGTTCCGTCGGGCCACTCTGCCATAAAGCCCCGACTGGTGGAGGCTGCAGTGATAGCTGACTTTGTGGAACTTTCTCCATCTCCCTACTGCATCTCTGGAGCTCAGCCACAGTGATCTTTGGCTTCTGCTTTACTCTCTCACCAAGGCTCTTCTCCCACCATTGCTCAGTTTGGCTGGACGGCCGGGTCTAGGAAGAGTTCTGGTCGTTCCAAACTTCTTCCATTTAAGGACTATGGAGGCCACCGTGCTCTGAGGAACCTTTAGTGCTGCAGAAATCCTTTTGTAACCTTGTCCAGATCTGTACCTCACCACAGTTCTGTCTCTGAGCTCCTTGGACAGTTCCTGCCACCTCATGATCCTAATTTGCTCTGACATGCACTGTGAGCTGTTTAAACACAGCTGGACTCCAGTGAAGAAGTAGAACCATCTCAAGGAGGATCAGAAGAAATGGACAGCATATGAGTTAAATATAAGAGTGTCACTAAAAAGGATCTGAATACTTATGTTATTCTTCATTTTCATTTTTAATAAATTTGCAAAATTTCTGCATTTCTGTTTTTTTCTGTCAAGATGGGGTGCTGAGTGTACATTAACTTGTTTGATTTTAGCTATGGCTGTAATGAAATAAAGAGTGAAAACTTTAAAGGGGTCTGAGCACTTTCTACACCCACTGTATGGAACCATGATGATCAACCAAAGTTATCTTATGAAGGAAGATGAGAAGGTGAGATTGTTTGAAAATGAAACAAAAATGAATTAAACTCAGTTAATAAAATGTTCAAAGAAAAGGAACGAAGGATTTCTTAATCTGACTAAATGAAGTTAAATGGGTCTGTAAACTGTAGGTCTAGATTAATTGACGAATAAAGAAAGTCTATCTTTATCTCTCTTCTGAAAAGTAAGAAACTTACTCTGGTGATGTTTTTCTTCATATCTGATGTACTGCAGCAAAAGCACATAATAAATGTGTATCATCAGTAAGTAAATTTAATTTGTAAACTGAAATGGACTTTTAACAGGAAACTTCTCACTGGCCTAAGCCATGGGCAAACTAAACATGACAGATGCCATTTCAGCCAGAAAAATAAGGTATCATTATTTTTTTGATTCAGGTTAACATCAGATTCAATGCAGTGGAGCATTTTCAAGGTAAAAGCATCTCTGCACCTGCTGGTTCCCATACAGCCCGCTCAGGGTATCAAATTTTCCCCAGACACAGAACAGCCACAGGGAGCCATTCAGCTGTGCCGGCTCTCTATATTCCACCTGAGTGTCACGATAGCTACCTGTGTGTCTAACATGTTTTAACCCACAATGTTCTCTTGGATTGGCAAGAATTTTAAGAGCTGTTGTGACTCAGATGAAGACAGGTGGGTAGGCTTTGACCTCTTCCATGCAGTCAGACTATTCAACCACCTCAGAGGGGGGTATGTTCACAGGAAGAGTGAGAACGGCCCATAGCACTTAAACAGCGGGATACTTTGGAGTTGAGGCTGTAGATATAAAAGGCCATCATTGATTTTTTTTTTCTCCCACTGTAATTTTTACCTCCTATTTTTCTTGCTGTTTAGTTGCGGATGTGTTTAAAGTGGTCTGTTCCTCTGCAAGTCTTCATATTTTTCAGAAGCAAAAAGAATGGTTGTGTGTGGTCAGTGGTCAGACAGGGATGCAGGGGCGGACAGGTTGCTTTCATTCGTACTTTACATCATAATGTTGCTTTATTTCTGGGAAAAGTTAGCTATTTTTGCAGTTTCATCCTAATTTTCCCCGGCAAACATTTCTTTCTAATTGGAGCCTCTAATGTAAATATAAACATGCTCTCACTTCACATTACATCCCACAATCTGCTGTTATTTATCCTAAGTTATCTCTTAAAGGCATTATAGAAAATCTTTCTTTCAACAATTTTTGCAATATTCCTTAAAATTGGGTTCACCACCCCACATGCTATGATTAATTAAAATCTTTAAATATATAAATATTATTATACATCAGCTATGAAAGTAATGGAGCTGAAAAAGCATCCCCCAATCATCTCTGCATTCCTTAACTTTTCATTTGTCTACTGGCTCGTCAATCACTTTTACTACCGTAGTAAGAGTGATTGACGGTGAATTCAATGATGGCAAAACTGATCAGTGAGAGTGATTGATTGGTGAGAGTAATCCTGCGTACCGGAAGCTGTGCGCACCAGTCTGATTTTAACAGTAGGTAGCTAATATCATTCCGCTAGCAGTTAGCGACATTCAGACAACGACATTCTTGACGACGTTTACTTGCATTTGTGACATGATGGAAAATCTGTACCTGCTGTCTGCTAAACACCGGAGTGGCTCGTGCACGTTATTCTGTGGCCGGAGGAGGAAGCTGTGAATCTAGCCGGTCTGTGCATTATTCAAAAACTCACTAAGAGTCTCTGCTTTCTGAAATGCCAAAATATCTTCTATTGCGCCTTTAAAGGTTGAATATGGAACACGGACAGAACAGTGACATCACGTGTGTCTAGGTTGTAGTTGCAACGGCAGAAAAACAACTCCAGCCGTTTGGATGCCAGGCTCGCTTCTGATACGCAAGTGACCAACAGTCTGCAGCATGTCCAACAAGTAACGCAGAGGAGTTTATGACTGACAGCCAACGTTTGCCACATTAGCAAACAAGTTAGCTTACCGATCCAGGAGGAAAGTCGCCATTTCCGTGTTTTGATGCGGTGAAAAACGTTTTTGTGGGTCTATTTATAGTGTAGACTTCACCTAAATTTACTCCAGGTTTTGTTCTTCTCAGGTCACTCCTCCTCAGAAACAGATAACAACATCTCCAGGGCTCTGAAGCAGCTGCTTCACTCGCCGTCTCCACTCTTTCCCTGTACCAGCCAACTGTGCCAAACATACTGTTGCCACACAGAGATCGTATTTGGCAACCCGCAATGGCGGCATGTATTGGCTTATAGACGTAAATATAATGCCATTGTCAAACCCGTAAAAATTCATTTAATAATTATTTTTAGGCTAAACATATTTTTTCTAGGAAATGTTGTACTTTCATTCTGTATCCCCCCCCCCCCCCCCCCCCCCCCCCCCCCCCCCTACCTGTGGAGGTTTTTTTTTTTTTAAAAATATAGCTTTTCATAAAACTGTTCCATATTCAACCTTTAACTATGCATTAGTAAAGTCTGTTATTTATGTACAGTACTTTCTGGACTATTGGGCGCATTTGAATACAAGTCACACCTGCTAGAAAATAAGATTTGTAAATACATGCATATTTGTCAATAAGCTGCAGGTGTCCACATTGTAACAACACAGATTTTCTTTTTAACTTTTAATCAAATAGCCTACCTGTAACACACATATAGGCTATGTATCATAAATGTTTTTTTTTTTTTTCTGAACAGTGCCTGTAACAGGGCTGGTTAAGAAAAATAAAATCTTCACACTGCTGTCTGTCACCACTGAACACTGATACCAAACTTGCACTTTGTAGCTCTGTCCGGCCAGACAGAGGGCTTGTAAAGGGGCTCGTTACTTTCCTTTTGGATGTCCGATCTTTGAAATTCAACTGTAGAGGTTAGCTCATGACCATAACACGAATGCACAAGTGTTTTTGTGCTGCTCCAGGTCTCCCTTGTGAAGTGGGAGTCTAATCCGTGTTTAACGTTTTCTCGCCAAATAAACACCAAATCCAGATCCCTCATACAGAAGCAGTTTTACCACCAAATCGTGTAGGGCACGAGCACAATGAGAGATCATAAATGAGAAAGATCCGGTGTCGTCCGCCCCAATTTTCTTCATAACAATCCATCAATTTGCCGCATCGTTATTCGAACCGCAGTGTTCAAAAAAGAAGTAGCTGCTTAAAGCCCAGGATTTACGGTAGGCCATTGAGACAAAATGTGCTATGCCTATACACACTACATTAACTAGTTAGTTGTCCTGTCAGATGCAACCTGATGTATTGTTCCGATGTTCTGCAGTGGAACATGTGTGAATGCAAAGCACCAAACAGTCCACAACTAACGTTTGCACTCAACCCCTTCATTAAATACTCCAAAATGTGACTGTACACAATAGTGGAGCAACATTACAAGGTGGAAATCATTGTTATATTAATACCAGTGATTCCCCACCTCGTAATATCTGCATCACATGCTGTTTGCTGCAGACAGTGGTTCCCCCCGCACCCCATTCTTCATGAATAATAAGCTGCAGCAGAAAGTCACCCTCTCCAAATAGCTGAACAGCAGAAAAGGTACCAATTTTCTGCACATTCTCTAGAAAATCTCCTTTATTTATGTATGAAAACAATTTCGGATTTTGGTAAGCAGATTCCACAAAGCGGCTCCTGCTGTATTTGACTTAAATCTGTTGTTCTGACAAAGAAGCATTTAGGTTAAACGCTGAATTCTTTGAATCCCTTTTCATCTTGTTTTATCTGCTAATATCTAGATTTAAAAAAAAATCCTTTGATTTACTCATAGAAAAGTTATATTGTGAATTGTCTTAACAACATCCCCAAACAGCCTCCTTGACTTTCTTTTCTATCGTTTTTTTTCTAAACTTGATGAAATGTTCTAATCACATTGATGCAATAAATTGAGAATATCACATATTGCATCAAACCTTCAGACACACAAAAATGTGACTGAATTTATTAACAAACTGCTTTTTTGATTTGTCCTATAAAAATGTTTGTTGCCTTTAAAGCTCTGCAGACGTGTTATATGAATATAAGACATAAAGATGAACAAAAAGCAAAATAAGGGGATGAGGTGGAGAGTTATCAAGGAACTGTTGGTTAAGATCACAGTGACCCTCAGGCCAAGTCATTTTCCACTGCGAGGTCTGGGTTTCACTTGCATGATAAATACCTCATGAGTACATCATAGGAAGTCTTTCCCACTCTTTCTGGCGGATAATGAGAGGAGGACCTTTTCAGAGCATAAAAGCTCCAGTCAGTAACGTCATAATTGCTTTTCTTACGGCAAATTTGCTTTTACTTTCTCTCAGTTAATGAAATTAAGCCAGAACATTCTTCCCACAATCGGCAGTGCAGTAGACCTAAATGTCAGTGGCTGCTGGATTTCTTCATTCAATTTGAGCAAACACCCAGGAGAGAGAGGGTATATGGCATGAATTGATTGACAGAGTTCCATTACAAGGGCTTATCAGACCTCTGTTTGCAATTATCCAGGTTCAGTATGGTGGTTGGATTTGATTTGTGCCGGGATTATAGTCACCGAGATGTGTGCAGAAAGGAGTACCGCTCCATATTGTGACCCTTCTATAATTTTCATTAGCATGTCTCTGCAGCTAACAGCCAGACACAACTCACTGCCAGCTCATTGTCTGTCAGTGTTTCCCAGATTGGGCATGTTTTGGTTTCGGTAATTTTGTTTGTATTTTGATATTCCCATTTGACATTTGCTTCATGGATGATTGTCTTTACACATAATTTGGAAGAGGCGGCTAGTGTGCAATGCAAATATTCAGTTAATCATGTGTGTTATTAACCTGTTGTAATGATTACATTATCTGCTAGTTTTTGTTGCTTACATTTGCTACTGCAACTCTCCAAGGTAAAAGATGACAAGAATTAGTTGAATAATGCTTGAATGGACTGTTTTTTATTCTGAAACAGAAAGACAAAAGATCTAACATGTCAACAGGAAAATGAAATAAAGAAATCATGATGTTCCCGGCTGAAATACTAGTTGTGAATTGCGGTTCTACCTCGGGACGCTGCAGGAGTGTTCAGGGCTGGACTGAGACAAAAAATCAGCCTGGGCATTTTGAACTGAGACTGGCCCACCAGATATCGATGGAACGACGATGACTTGTCTCTGAATGGAAACAAGTGCTTGTACACTGTCTTGTATGGATGTGCTTGTCTAATGTAGCCTACTTGTCTAATAAACTTAAACCTAAACCTTCTCTACATCTATGTTAGGAAAACAGGTCTCCCTTAAAAAAAGAGACATCGTGTCTCAATAGGACTTACCTGTATAAATAAAGGTTAAAAAAAAAGATAAATAAAAACCATCCTCCCAGTCCTGTTTTTCTATACAGTAGCCTACTACGTGGCCTGTACTGTAGGCCTAAAGGATGTACAAGGTGACAAAAAACTACAATATAATCAGCAGGCTGTTATAATGGCCAAATTATTGTTTCATAAAAACAAACATGAACCAGGTGAAAAAGGTAACCGCTGAACTCTATTTAGCTTTATCAAATCGGAACTTTTTTTTAAGTACAAGTAGGGCAGCCCCTACCATACTCATGTAGTGCAGCCCCCTATCATACGAATGCCATATGCCCCAATTACAATCTTACTCCAAACAGGCCTGATAAACTGGAGAGCCCAGATACCTTCAACCTTAAAATCAGAGCTTCTGAACTATACAGCTGTTCATGAACTGGGTAACCTCTCCATCACAGCATGTGATGATAGTTAAATAATTTAATTATAACAGCTGCACACTGTGAAGTCACGTTACAATTCCAATTTTTATCACAGAATAGTTTTCCATAAATGACTGAAATATGGCGATTAAAAACAAGCAAACCCTCGAGTCAGACCAGATGTTTTACTTTCTCCTGATGCAACCGTTTCATTTAGTGGGCTTGCTCTAAATATTCTTTCAAGTTCAGTTCTCGGAACACACGATGACGATAAGAAAATCTAAGAATGATGGATCCTTTTTACTAAGAATTACCGTTAATGACAGTATTAAGCTCTGCATGTGCCTGTGATGTAGGCGACACATCTGCGTAGCAGGAGAAATATTCCAGCTGATTTCCACATTCACCTCCCTGGTAGATTTATAAAAACGCTGATATCTGTGTCTGACTCGGCTGACGACGATGCACAGCCTGCTTATAACTACTGACTTTCAAAGCGTTATCAAGCACAACAAAAATGAACTAGACTACACCCAAACTTGATTTCTATCAGACCCAGGTAGAGTGTAGTTCATCACTTCTTACCCCCTGCCAGGGTCCACTGCGGATCCCCTGCCTCTTCCACCTGCCGGCGACCTCCACCTTCGTCATCTGCGGCTGAAAGTTCCTCTACAGCCTCCAGCAAACTTCTGTTATTTTAATACATTTAGCAGCATCTGCATGAAGAGCTAGCCTCTGTAATTCCCAATTTTCCCCACGAAAACTTTCAGTGTTTTGCTCTTCCTGTAGTTCTCTGTGTGAATGATTGATTGATTGATTGATTGATTGATTGATTGACAGCGTTGGCCCAAGATGGAAGGGGGCATCTGCCCCTAAGCTGTAATTGGTCCAGCCCACAATCACTCAGGAATAATGGGCCGACCAACCAGTTTTGTACCAATAGGTATGATGATTATGCCACTGACTACAAAAGCAAGTTTTAAGGTTTTAAAGTTAAGTTATGAAGTTGACTGAACTCAGGAGTATGTTATAGTTTGATATTTTAATTGTTTTTGTTTTTTAAGACATGGAAGCGATCATGTTTAATCATGTGATTGAGTCTCACATAAAACACCGACTTCTGAATCAACAGAATGAGGCAGATTTTGTGATTTCTGCAAATCAATTTGTTTTCCATTGAAAAGATGCAATATTGTATTGTGATTAGACTTACCTTTATACTGTATGTCTCCTTTAAAATGCACATATAAAAGTCAGGAACAGGTATGGTAACAAGCTTTCCAACATGGATAAAGAAATCCATCCTAAAAAAATCCTCACCGTTGTTGTTTATAATCAGAAAATCAGAGGCAAACTGGTTGTGAAACTGGACGTCTGTATGCTGAGAGCTAAACCAAAGGTAAAGGATGTGAAAAGGTTGAGTCCAGCTTCTGGATTTGGAAAGATCTGTATTAATTAGGGCTGTAATGGTCCACAGAATTTGCAGTTCGGTATGTAGCTATAGGTACACAAGTCACAGTTTGGTTTTTAATCGATACAGAAATGTAAAAAAAACAACAACAACAAAAAACCCACAAATATTAATTGTTTTGTGTTTTATTAACAACTTCACTAAAATTTTGCATCACAGCCTTTGAATCAGAGTTTGGATGAGAAAAAATAATCAGAAACTAGAAGGTGCTGTTTTTGCAAAACAGCATCTGTGAATGCGTTAATGTTGAAAACGTTAAACTGCAATGCGGAAAACGTAACTGTAATGACACCAGATGAGCAAGATTCTTTAGTTGTGCAACTTTATTCTTAGTTAGTGTTCTGAGTTTGAGTTTGAGGGTTTGTTACGCGCTGACTGCATGGTGCAATGACCCTACCGTTTCTTTTCTAAGTTGTCCAATCGCTGGGCTGAATTTTGCACGACGCTTGCTGGCGACCGCTACTGCCGATCCAGGGGCCGGTCTAAATGATGTTCTTGGTAAGGTAGGGACTGTAGTGCAGGTGTTGTTGGTCCTGATTTCACCAAATGCTGAATAACTCCAAAACTACAAAAGTTAGAGATGTGAAAACATATGGCACACATCTGCATATCACGCCGAACATTTTGATACCCTAACGGTTGCAGTGGCACAAAAGGTGTGGGGGGAGCGTGCCAAATTTGCAGCAGGAGGATCACAATAATGTGAATGCATGTCACGGTTTCACATAAATAAAAAAATGAAATAGATAAAATAAAATCCTGCTGCCTGTTTTCTGCTGCATGCTTTCACATCTAAAGTGACCCCAACCAAAACTAAACATCACAGCAGTTTACACTTTTTGTCAGATCGCTTGAATTTAAAAAAAAAAAAAAAAAAGACATAAATAAGAAACATTTTTTAAAAAATACTGCTGTTTTTATGCTTGTTTGCACCAAATTAGTGTGTTTTCTAGTCGTACCCATAAGGGCCGGTTTGCTGTGGAGGAAAGCGTGTATCAGCATTGGGAACATTTGTGTACATAGTTGCTGCAGCACTTGAAGAGCATCAGGCGGCTGAAATGTTTGATACTGGAGGAGGTCTCCGGTAGGAGGACTACGCAACACTGAAATAACTTCTGAAAGAAAAATCTGCTGGTCACAGCGTATTTTCTTTGCATTTCCTGTGAAAACAACAGATTAGCAAACTGTTGCTGTTGTGTTTGTCACTGTGCAAATGAGGAAGCATAAAAAAGACGGGTAATTGTGGAGAGTCCGTGCGGCGCTCTTTTGAGTACATACACGACCACTGTTCCGCAGTGGCGGTCAGCACACTGATTTTGTTTTGTCTACTTCGTCTTTTTTTAAATTTGTTTATTCATTTATTTTTTATCCTTCTTCATTTAAAACCAAAGTGCCCCCGGACGTGACGCTTGACGGTGCTTCCTCAACTCACATACCATGTTGTTACAAGTTGCTAGAAACTGGTTGGTAAGCACGCTGCACCAAATGTAAGCGAAGATTCACCAGCCCGTCATTTAGTTATGTCCGGCTGCACACAAAAACTGAATGAAACAATAAATAGCTAAATAAAAAAATCCTGCGCCGAACAATTTGGTACACGGTCGTGCCGAACTGAGAGGAGTGCACCGATTGGTTTGACACAAATACTATTACAGCCCTCGGTGTTAATAGTTCATTTTTTATGGTCATAATCTGTTAAAAGCAGGTAAAACGTGCACTGATATGTTGAGCCTCATGCCCCAGAAGCAGAATTATTGAAACGACTTCCTCATTTTCCACCTGACTGTGTTTTCTGTATCCCCACGCATTCTGCAGCTCTTTATTCCCTTGCTTCTGCAGCCTGTGCATTTTTCAGCAACATGTTCTGTGGTCAGCACAATTACAGAAGGCTGAGACCAGTGGCCTGATAGGCTGAGGGAAATAAATGCCTTCAGTAGCAGACACCACCGGCTGTTGAAGGACAGCTGAGCCTCAGAATATGCTCAGAGGGAGCAGCGTGGGGTCAAATTTGTTCTTTAACAAGAAACACAAATAAATGTGGAAGCACAAGCCATCCAGCACAGAGGAGACGCATAATCATTATTCGTCAGTTGGCCACCTTGTTTCTGGCATCACATCACACGCTATCTTTTGGTTTGCAATTAATGAAATTATTCAAATAAATAAATTTGAAAAAAATCCAACCTCTCTGTTTTAATGTTTGAGGTATTGGCCATTCAGAATTGAAATAAATAAATATAAAATCTTATTATAAAATAAAAAATGCCAGATGAATAATACACAAATATTCTGTTCTGTGTTTAAAAAAGACAATGATAAATGCATAAGCATGCACAAAACTAAATATACTCTTACTGGCATGGCCAATTAACAATTATTTTATTCAAATGTCCTTTGAAAAGAAGAACATATAGAGAACAAGCTGTTTGTGCACTAGAATAACCTCTCAGTAGCCTTTGAACAGTAAATAGCTCAGATTCCTCTGAGAATGATGATGACCCTGAAATGAGTCACGAGAACCGACTGGTGAGCAGGGTACATGTACAAAACAGTGCAAGCAGAACTTATTACTGTTCAGTAGAAAACACAGGCATTGAGATCAGCCATGGCTACGTGAAATGCTCAGAGAATATTATGTAAATCAGAGATTCAAAGATCTGAGGACAAATAAGTTGATCAGGAAAAGAAAACCTCACCCATTTTGTTTCATTCATACAGTTGACATAAATTCAATTTGTACTTTAAAACTTGAAAATAGTATCAAAAATATGGACAAAAGCTGTTTAAGGAGAGTTTCAGGATGTTTGCTGCTTCCTGGACCGTAAAGAAAAATCTGCTCTTTATTTCTAGGATTACACAGCTGTTTGATCCAAATACTTTAAATTTTATTCCCACTGTGAGCAGTTAAACGTCAATGTGAGCGCTGTTGGGTTTCTTTGCTTTTTTTTATTTCCCAAAGCTGTAAGTGATTTTCAATCCCCATCATATTTTATTCTGATCATATTTCTGTCTTTTCAGATTTTTTAATCAAATTATATTGATAGTGTGATATCACAACAGTAATCACAAACATAATCAATCAATTAAAGCCAATTTATTGTGAATTATTCAAAACAAATCCAGAATATTCCACACAACTGTTTTCAGACAAGCCATTTCATCAAATCTGGTCTTCGATTCAATCTCTCATCCTGAGTGTGCACGGGGCAGCAGGCACCAGATGTTTTCCTTCTGATAGGAAGGAAAACATCTGTCAGAACCCGGATCAGGGTGGGCGGCCATCTGCCCCCAACTAGTTGGAAGCATTGGACATTTTAAACCCAATTTTAAAGAAATACCGTGTAACTTTTGGCCACTAGGAGCGCAAGTCCTGTAACGGCGCCAACGTCTCACAGGCCTTGAAATAAACAAGTCCATCAAGATTCAAGAATTTTCTAAAGGATTTTTCACCATTGGACGATATGTCCCTGGCGGAGGTGTGCACCTAAAACTGTTTCTAATTATATATGTTTACATTTTCCACCCGCTTGTGGAAAGTTATTGAACTGTAACTACGGAAACATCACACACACAGATGCACAATGCAAAGATAAATGTGCAAAAATCAAAACCGGCCACGAAACCAAGTTGTAGTTTTGTGCAAAGAGAGAGTGGGTTTATTTTCCACACTGCTGTTTCAGAAGACTGAATTCTTTTCCAATGTCCACTCGTGTTTTTGATCTGCAGTGATCACTTTGTCTCTTTCTTTTTCTGGCCTGCTCAGACATCACTTTCACCTTTTTACGTTGTTCCGTCACGACAAAGCTTCGAGTTATGAGAGTAAGTACCAGAAATAGAGCTTTCTGTGTTTACAGCCGTAAAGCAACTTGCTTTGCAGCACTTTCATCGACGGCCCGCCTCTCCAAAGTTACGATGTCTGGTTTCTGCAGAGTTTCTGCGTGTCAGTCACTTCATATTGGCCCCAAAAAATCATCTAATACTACTAATTTTAGGCTGAATATCAGAGTCAAAAGTTACAGGGTATAACTTTAAGTCCCTGTAGTCCTGTCTGCCACCTCTTGATCTCTCACTGGTCAGTTTTGCTCTGTTATGACTCAAACTCAAGTTTGTTCAGAAATGTTTTTTATCTTATCATGGTCGTGGTGATTTTATGTTTAGTCAGCCAGTCAGTCATTTTCTGTACCGCTTATCCAGTTCAGGGTTGCGGGGGTTGCTGGAGCCTATCCCAGCTATTATCAGGCGAGAGGCGGGGTACACCCTAGACAGGTCGCCACCTGTCGCAGGGCCAACACAGAGAGACGGACAACCACGCATGCTCACATTCATACCTAATGACAATTTAGAGTAACCAGTTAACCTAACATGTATGTCTTTGGATGGTGGGAAGAAGCCAGAGTACCCGGAGAGAACCCACGCTGCAAGTCTGCTGCAAGTGTGTAAAATGAAACCCAAACCAGGGCTCCAGACTAACTTTCAGCACTGGTTGCACCGGTGCGCTTAACTTTGTAATTTGGGTGCACCAGCAAAAAGTTTAGGTGCACCTCATTGTTTCCAGCATCGCTGTCTGCAGCTCATTTTAATCCAGTTTAAGAATTTTCTTTTGATCATTTTACGTAGACATTGATGATTACTGAAGTTATTATGAACAATAATGAGGTTTAGAAAACTGTTCATCTTTAATGTTGTCAGTTGAAAAAACATTTTTAGGGGGAAACTTCACTGAACTTCACGAAACTAAACATTTCAAACTGAAATGTCTTGAGACTGTGAAGCTTCAGGATGGGAATATTGATACCCTGGAGTCGCTACTTTGATACCAGCCAGACAAAATATCTGAATCGATACTTTTGTTAGTATTCCGATGCCACTGTACAGATACAAAATATGCATTTGTTTCCACATCTGAGAGTTTTAGAAATGAAATGATGTGAAAGCAGCCAGATTCTAGCTTCTGTGTCACATGATGGTGGTAGCCTATCAGATGTCATGATGATGCTGCTGCTGTTAGTGATGATGATGTTTTGGTGTCTTTCAGTACTTTAATGCAGGTTATTGCACATTATGTTTTGGTAAATTTATGATATTACTATTGTATTTTACATTTGAACATTTTCCACTGAAAACATTTAAATAATCTGAACCTTTACCTAAGTTATTTGATAACTAAAATAAGTTTTCAATCTTATTTTTGTTTAATTTACTCATCAATATAACCTATTATAGTTTCACAAGTTTTACTTATATCTAATATTGCCCTTGGATTCAAGATATTAATGCAAACTGCAATCATGAGGTTTTTTTTTTTTTTTTTTAAGGGATCAAAAGTGTTCTTCATGACAAATCCTGCATTGTTTCTCCTCCTGTAGGTTCACATGTTGGTGTTTCTTAGCGTCGTAGCTCTGTGTTACAAACCACAACCACAACCAGCTGTTTCCCTTGGCCTAGATTCTTCATGGGAGTCCAGTCTCTGCCGTCTTCATCACAAAGATTGCTCGGCCATCCGGATGACTGACAAGTAAAACAAGAAAGCAGCTCCAGCTTTTACAGCCCAATAATTTCAATGCATCCACAACATAGCAGAAGCTAACAGAGGAGGACCCCAAACAGCCGAAGTGATTTACAAACTTTTAACCAGATGATTGCAGCAGGTTTAGACATGCTTTCACTCAAAGGTTTATGAGACACTTTTCTCTACATTTTTTCATAAAATCCTCAGCATTTTTGTCTTTTTATGATTTCTCAAGAAACCTGAGGAAACTTCAAAAAGTTTAGCTGTTTCAACAACCAAAACATTGTTAGCTTACTGTAAGCTTTTTCCAGTGATCAAGAATGTGTGGACACTTTGCCACCACAAAATTTTGAGATCTAACAAGACAGATGTGGTGTAATACAAGATTCTTATTTTACCTATGTATACTGGGATGGGCAAATCGATACCCTGGAGTCGATACTTCAATACCAGCCAGACAAACTATTGGATTCAATACTGTATAAGTATTGAGATTCCACTGTGCAGATACAAAACATGTCATTTTTTTCACTTCTGAGAGTAAAAAGCAATGAAATTATGAGCAAAGCAGCCAGATTGTAGCTTCTGTGTCACATGATGGTGGTAGCCATCAGATGTTGTGATTATGCTGCTGCTGTTTAGTGATAATGATGTTTTTTTTTTATTTTCTTTAGTGGTTTAATGCAGGTTATTGCACATCATGTTTTGGTAAATTTTCTGCAAAGTTCCTAACACATCAACCCAATAATGCAATTGTTTTAAAGACATACAGGATAACATATTTTCTGTGTGCCCTCATGTGCTGAGCAACATGCAGCGGCAGCACGCTTGCAGACCTCTTCTGGTTGTCTTGAAATTTGGATGGACAGACATCATGAATGTTGAATGAAGTTGCCCACCTGTCTGGCTCAGAGCTGTTGCGTTTAATGTCAGCGTGGTAAGCACTTGTGGACAGACAAACCCCCGAGAGTTCATGAAAGAGGCAGCTGGAGCAGCAGCTTATTTAACATGCAGCGCCTGCTGAGGGGAAGCTAACGCTCCATATACACACCCAGCCAGAGTCATTATGGAAATACATTTTGTCTGTGCTTGCTGCATTTTTATGTAGCAAGACAAAAATTTGCATTTTTATTCTTTATCTTCTTCTCTGGTTAGAAGCCTCAAGAGATGATCTTTGGGTCGTGTGTAACTGTGAGCTTGTTGTCATTACAGTATTCCCCTGGCGTGTTGGGACTGCATGTGTAAATACGACACTGCTGTGTGCTTTTCTTTACTGACACGAGTCTTAATGCGACCATTGTGATTGTGCACATATGAATTAACTAATGAAGTAGTAATATAGTGCCTGCAGTTGAATACAGAAGTGTGAATTTGCAGATTTGTTTGTGCATCCACTGGTGTGTGCTCTTCTTACCTGACTTGATTTTTTTATCACCATGGTGTGGGGCTAAGTAGGCCCTGTTTTACCGAAGAGTATGTAGCGAAATATCCTTTGTCGAGTATCCTTTTTTATTTCTGTTGAATCATTGATACATGAACATCTGTTTCCTCTCGAGAACATGAGGGTGACTGTGTTGGGGATAGGTGACCATGGGAACACGGAGAAGGTTGTCAGTATGTTTATTCAGAGAGAAGGAATGTTTGTCTCTGTGTATCTATCTGTGTGTGTGTGCAGGAGGCCTTCGGTCGGTCATGCTGACCTGGAGATGGACCAAGAACAGGATGGAGTCAGATGAACGAGCCAATTCATGAGAAGAGCGCTTTGCACAATTTGCATGACCTTATTTGGACATTGTATATCTATAAAACCCTGTTGTAGGCAGAATAGTTTTGTCAGACTTGCGCCCTGACACACAGAACTGTATTGGTTAGTTCAGGGTGCTGGTATGACCCGGGGCTCTGTAAAGAACCTTGATTTCTTTGGCTTTGTTTATTAAATAATTTAATACAGAGAAGTTGCAGTGTGATCCTTATCAATAAACGCATGGGTAATGCTTCAAGTAGCTCCCTATTTATGAAACAAACTAAATCAGAACACGTTTTTTCACGTTAATATGATAACAATTGTCAAGAATTATTTATTGTTAAAGGTGCATTGTGCCAGTTTAAATGCAAAATACTATTCTTTTCTATCCAAATTTCCTTCATTCATTAATTTTCTACTTTTACTACTTATCCAGTTCAGTCGTGGGGGTTGCTGGACCCTATCCCTGCTATTATCAGGCAAAAGGGCACACCCTGGACAGGTCGTCAGTTTGTCGCAGGACCAACACAGAGAAACTACCATTCACACTCACATTCACTCCTAGGGGCAATTTAGAGTGACCTATTAACCTGTATGTTGACCTAACTATAAAACCTGAAAGTCCTGTCGAAATCTTAATGCTGTCCAATAAAACTTCATTCATGGTTACCAAACAAAAAATTGAATCTTACAATGGTTATTGTGTAACAAAGCAGTATCTCATCAGGTCTCCAGAGGTTAATGGCTTTTATTTTAATGTCTGTAGGGGTTTTTTTCCACATAATACCAAACTGAGTTTAAAGTTTGAGTTTTTCAATGTTTAACTTTGTTTATTTTCGCTGTAATATTAAAACATGTAAACTGACCCATGGTGGATCTCATGACTTCTTCAGAAATGCTGCATTTCTGTTCCTGCCTTACTGGAAAAGTCAATGTGTTGCTGTGCTCATCAATACAGTCATTTCCACCAGGTCTGCAGCTTCCCTTACACAGAATGCTGAAGAATTATCTAATGTTGTTATTATTGACAAGATAGTTGAGCAGCAAATGATATGGATACATGAGCAAAGGGAAATAATATACTGCTCAATTACTGGCCCAAGCAGATCAGATGGCGATTTTATTTTCAATATTTCACCTGTTGTAACACCAAATACATCTATTTATAAAAATGTTGCACCCCCATTTTCACTTTATGTTTGGAAAAAAGAAAATGTTCCTTAAATGATTTTGTTTGTTGGCCTTTAAATGTGCTGGGAGTTTTATGGCCTTTGCAATATCTTTGCTATTCTCAGTTTCCAGTCACACACATGGGAAATAAACAACTCAGCAAAAGCTTAGCACAAAGGTGCAAAATTTGGCAGAGAAGCTGAGAGGGGGGAAAAGAACGGGGAGAAAAAGCGTTCTTCAAATAAGCCCCGCTAATGAGGCGGCGAGAGATTTACATAGCCTGATGACTAAGGATTCTGGGTAATTACCCGTGTGCAACCTCAAGGTTTAATCTCTGATGAGTACAGGCCTGGTGACAATGCCAGACAATCAATCCCTGCCTTGGGAAGGTAACAGGAACAGCAGCACCACTCCTTTAACGTGAGCTGTCTGTTGACTCTGCCAGTGCTGCTGCAGATAACCTTAGCTTTGATGATAAAGCTCTTCATTGCATCGTAGCATCCAGCATTTATATGCAAAATGTGTTTAAATTCTCAGATTGAGCTGTCTCTCCATTCCTGAAAACAGGGCCTGAATTATTACGAGTAAGCATGGACTTCAATGCAAGCTGTAGCTGGGTTTCCATGACACTTTTTTGAAAAATAAAAGCAATATTTCTTCAATTTAGAAAAAGTACAATTGCGATATGCAGGCGTTTCCATTGAATGGTGTAAGCCATAATTCTCCTCCAGACTCCACTATGAGCAGGATGAAGATATAAACATTTCAGAGGTAAAGTCCGTATGTACGGAGCCTCTGATCACATCAGCAGGGAAAATTACTGGTGGCGACTTCCAGGACAGACGCCCAAAACATAACACAAATGAAAAACCCCTCAGGATCCACTTCTGGAGTGTAGATGCTATTTCTTGATCTTGTATTCCACTTTTATCCGGTACCAGTTCCTGACTGATGTGGTGATGCAGCTTTTGATACGAAGGCGCAGTCATACGATGTTATCCCGTGGTCAGGGATCATTAAATCGTGGTGACATATAATCAGCATGTGGGAACGAAGTAACCGAGTCGTGGTGTTGCAAATGTGTGGAAACAACATAAACAGCTCGTGGCCAGTCGTTACTCATACATGAAGAAATTCAAACATCTGCATGTTGTCCAAAATGAACCTGGCTTGCTGAGTTACAGCAATATGGGGATATTTTTATGTAGGCCTATTTGTGACTGATAAAACTTCCCCCATCACTCTAATTTTACAGTTGATGCTTGTAAATAATCATATTCATCATAATCAGGAAAGAATAACTGGTTTTTGCCCCACTACGTCACACCTGATGGTGTGAAAATGCAACAAAAGTGTTTCCATTACACTTACGTGAAAAACTGCTTTATCAAAACATCTGAAAATCAGCCTCATGAAAGCATAAAAAGTTTTTTTTTTTTTTTTTTTCGAAATGTAGGTATTTCTATAAGTGGTTTTTAATTGCAATATTCAGATTTTGTGAAATTCCAGGTGTAATGGAAACCCAGCTATATAGATGAGTTTCTGGTTATGAAAAAGCAATTAAACAGCATTTAGTTAAGCTGAGGGTGCATTCTAACTAATTATGCTATTTCTAAAATTTTGATAAAAGCAAAGGCCATTTAAAAAAAAAATGTTTTTACTTGTCCTGTCCAGCTGTGCCGAACAAATTTCCTTTGCCAAGAGGAGCATGGCAAACCCATTTGTAAATTTGTAATCTTTTTTAGTATTTAAACTTAGGTTTCGTGTTTAGATTTCTAGGCTATCTGTGCGGATTCCTATATTTTAATATTTTTATCTTATAGTTTATTTTATTATATGCACCGTGGGTTTGAGAGGACTGTAATTTCATCTGTGTTGTATGGCTAACATGTAGCACAATCACTTTGACTTCATGAATATTCAGAAATTAGTCTGTTGCAAAACTGACTTCTTAATGCTGGACCTGACAAGGGGGGTGGGGGCAAAGGAAAAGAGAGAGTAAACAGAAGATGTAAAGACAAAGGGGGGGAAAAATAGGAGACAACAAACTGATGCAGTGGCATGGAAACTTAAAACCACTGCAACATCTTCAAGAAAAACAAAGCTGACAGTCATTGGGAGCTCCAATAAATACACAGACAAGCTAGAAAAAAATCATGAATCACAAAAATATCAGCAACACAAAGAAAACAAAAACATGAAAATAACTGTGACTAATACCACAGGACAACACAACACACAGGCTGAAATGAGTTTCCTCCGCAGGGCGACCAGGCTCTCCCTTAGAGATGGGGTGAGAAGCTTGGTCATCCGGGAGGGGCTCAAAGTAGAGCTGCTGCTCCTCATCGAGAGGAGCCAGATGAGGTGGCTCCGGCACCTGGTCATGATGCCTACTGGCTGCCTCCCTGGTGAGGTGTTCTGGGCACATCCCACCAGGATGGGACCCTAAGGACACGCTGGAGGGTCTACGTTTCCCGACTGCCCTGGGAACGCTTTGGCATCCCCCTGAGAGTGGATGTGGCCGGGGAGAAGGACCCCTGCGAGCATCCAGAAGATGGATGGATGGATGGATGGATGGATGGATGGATGGATGATTGGACGGACGGACAACCCAGTGACTTTATCATTGTACAGGTTTGTAAATGTGGGGGCAAAATATTTGGCATGACTAGTGATCAGTGATGGGTGTGACTGTGCAAATGTGACCGGGCTCCAGCAAAGATCAGATGCAGGCCAGGAGGCCCCCAAGACCTGGGAGACAAGCAGACCACCACAGAGATGACCAGGCATCCGCCCAGAACGTAGCATAAGACCCCAGCCGGAGCAACAAGTGGCCATGAGGACCAGCCCCCTCCGGAGACCAGGGGTGGATGCCACAGGGCTCAGGGCCCCAGGAGCCCAAGCACCATCAAGACCTCCAAGGCAGAGGACCCCCCACAATGCCCAGGAGGACTACAATCAGGCACCTCAGGACCATGGCACACAATCAGAATCCTCCCACCCCAATTACCCCCTTCCTCTCCACCAACCAAATACATCCCCCTCTCACCCTCCCCTGAATACCCCCTCCCTTCCATCTACTCCCCCCCCCAGGAGACGCAAGCACAATTAAATTAAAAGAAATTAAAGTTAGTGATGTCAAAACTACGTGCAGCACAATATTTCCTAAAAGCCGGATTTCCCCCGGAGGGCTAAACATGCATTAAACTTCTAACCAGTGCATGTTTTCCATGACATTACTAAAGCCTCCCAAGGACTCGACTTCATTTTGAGTGAAAGCATGTTAGATTTGATTGATTGGGATGATGTAATGCTTGTCCTGGGTACCACACAACTGTCATGGAAAAAGGTTGACAGCTGGAGCAGATACTTTCTAAGACTTATACAAACGGATTTGTCCGTGGCATCTTGCCCATGATTGTATTAAAATATCCACGGAGGCTCTGAAAGACCCAAGTCGGAGCTCTCAGAACCCAAAGTGATGGTAAAAAGCTTAATTTAGGGACGAAACTTATAACTTTACAAAGTTGTTCGCTCTGTGGTCAAGTCTTTAAAGAAGATGCAGATATTACAGTATGCAATAGTAAACAAGTGGATGAAGTATTCCTTTATTTATTTACACTATCCGAGAATTTGAAAGGTTTAAAGGCAGGGTGGATGATGTTTTCCAGGAGCATTTTTACCACATTGCTTAAAGTCTTCTTCACTCCCCGATTGAAGCCAATTAATTAAATGTTCTGACACAAAAATTAAAAAAATAATCACCTGTGGAACGTACAGCACTGGAAAAACTCCATCCAATTAAATGAATTTCGTTGGATGGAGTTTTGAACGGCCCGTGCTGATTGATTGAATGATTTTTATGTCCATCAAACTCGACTGCTCTCTGCCATGCACCAACCGTCCACGCAACTCGCCGTGAGCATCTCAGTGCAGACGAACCGAGAGAACATGGCTGCTCGCTGCTCTTATCTATGCCGCTGTTTGCTCTTAAAAAGAAAAAACGGATGTGGATCAAGTCATGGAGGTATTGGTGTTTGCAGTGAGGATGTTTTACGCCGCAGAAGAAGTTGCAGGTGAGATAATTATCACTTTTAGGAAACGTGGTTCCTCTGCTGTTCTCGGTTATCTTCGCTGATAACAGCGCACCTGTGCACTGGAGGCGTGGTTTCGGGGGGTGTATATATTTTTTATCAAATGTAGCTTGTTCGAACTGTTTTTCCAAGATCCCCTACCCTGCCTTTAACCACATTTGAGGAGAAAATGGTTTGAAATCAAATGTCCAGGTCTTCAAACTGTAGATGCAACATGAAAAGTAACAATTCTGATAATACAGAAGAATTGGGATGCATGTAAATAAATGTTAATAAAATCAGGATGGTAATAAAAATGGAACATAAACAACATCAGATGTTGAAACTGAAACATTTTGCCATTTCATGGATATTATGAGCTCATCTTAGAATAAATGGCGGCAAAATATCCAAAGAAAAGCTGGTGTGGGGCAACATGGAGCTCATTTGCATGTACACCAAAAATCTGATCATTACCTGATTCCTGGAGTTCTTATATAACTTTTTGATCATGTGGACAGTAGAATCTGCTGTGCTTTACCAGGATGTAGTTGTTAGACTGAGAAATCAGGTTAATAAACTCTCCCTGATACTCTGATGTCTTTGTACATGTAGACCCATATATCTGATTTATTTAGGGTTTTTCTTGTATACATCTGCTTGTCATGTCATATATGGGGGAAAACACTGTTGCATCAATCTTTTCAATATCTTTGGCTGAAAAGATGGAAGTGATGCTTCTCAATGTAAGCGGAACAGAAAAGAAAAGTAAGATGGCACGCAACAGCTGAAAGTTGGAGTACAAACAAAGTACAGATTTCATGTGTAGCCTAATTTATTTTGCAGAAATACTCGTGTCCCCATTCACAAATAACATGTTAATGTGGGTCCTGCCATGTTCATCAAAGACCTGATGTTTTAAAGTATCATCAAGTTATTGCATTTCTATGGTCATATAACCAGGGTCATAAACTGGAAAAATCATTGGCAAAAATTAAACCAGTTAGAGTAGTATGTCATATGTAATTACTGTAGGTTCACTGGCAACAGGCCAGTAACATGACTGGGAATTAAAAAGGAGGTTGAGTCTCTGAAATGCAAAGTGGGCTGAGCTTCATCAATCTCAAACAAACTATGTATACAAAAAAATTGTGGGGCAATTTCAGAAAAATATTCCTAAATGTGAAACTGCAAAGACTTTAAAGATCCTACCATTTATCTTGTATAATTTTAAGCAAATTCTTTAGAGAATCAGCAGAATCAAAAAGTCAGAGCTAGATGTTTGTGATCTTGGGGCTCTCAGGTGGCACTGCACTGTCAATAGAGATGTTCGATATCATCGGCCAATATCAGCATTAAAATGTGATATCGGGAAATATTGGTAGTTTTTTTTTTTTTTTTTTTAAATGACAATTTTACTAATGAAATCTAGCGAGATTTTAGTAACGGAACATTTAGAACACAAGTTCATGGCGTCACTTCCTTGGAAAATTACCTTAGAAAAACGAGGTCTGAGACAACTGGAATGCACTATGACTTGCTTTGAAGCTGCTTATAATATGTCCAGTTTTAAGTTGTTGGTTAAGTTAAGTTGTCAGAAACATTAGAATTAGCTACATGTTGGCTAATACCTGCTAGTATCTGATATATGGCAACCAGATGTCCAAAATGAACTCCTCTCACTGAGTCAAGGCTATTTTGGGATCTTTGCTTTCAGAGCAGAATATAGTGTGATGTGTAACAATATGAGAGACACAACCTCACAGTTTTCTGCGTAGATCAATATCCATTGATATCAGATATCTGAAATTAAGAGTTGGAAAATATTGATATGTTGGATATCGGTAAAAAAGCCAATATCGAACATCCCTAATTGTAAACAGACATGATATCACTGTAATCACTGCATGACCTCAGGAAGACTCTCAAGAGTCCACTGTCTGTGAACACATTCATCCTGAAATCCACAAGTTAAAGCTGTACGTGAACATGAAACACCGAAAAGAGACCATGCAGCTTGTAATCAGTGGACAGTTCCATATGTGTGTGCATGTGTGTCTACATCAAAGTTAGCTGGAAGCTACAGCATCTTAGTCAAAACAAAGCTTTTTACCTGAAATCTGACTTGATGTGCTCTGTTCACCTGACTGATCTCAATATAGATTTCACAAAAATACAAGTTGTTAAGAGGCTCTTACGTAAGAAGCCCAGAAATCTTCATGCTTGGTTAAGAGTACACAACAATCCCTCATTTTTGCCCCCCATCATGCTTATTGACATTCACTGGAACATGACAAACAAGGCCGTGCTTGGCAGCCTGTGGTCACTGAAAATATCCTCTTGCACCGAATCAGATTGGAGCGCACGCTGATTGTTATTAGTGATGACAGCACTTGCCAAGGAGGTCACAATTATTTTGGTTTTTCAGCAGTCAATCTCTGTACCGAAGGCATGCTCTAGTTTTCAGGAGGGGCTTCATGCTGTGCCTGTGAATCAGCCTTAAATTTGTGAATGACTACAATTGAGGGCTGCTTAATTTGAAGGGCTTAATGAAGGGAGGGGG
The DNA here is from genome assembly GCA_023101725.1 of Atherinomorus stipes. Classification (NCBI taxonomy): domain Eukaryota; kingdom Metazoa; phylum Chordata; class Actinopteri; order Atheriniformes; family Atherinidae; genus Atherinomorus; species Atherinomorus stipes. Next base: position 47,688 of record JALJCO010001588.1, on the reverse strand, counting down.
CGCAGCAGAAAGGCTTACTGCAAGGCAGGAAATGAAGCATCAAAACAGGTCTAATACCATCTTTCCTGCACTACATGGCTTTACACATGTGATTACCTCTATCTATGTATTTATATACGTGTTACACATATTAAACAAGTTAGTCTGGTCTCTCTACCATCCAAACATCATCCCTCCCTCCTTTCTGCACTCTACTTGTTTATTTTCCACATCTACTGGACAGCCATTTGTCCTCTGAGCTTTGCTGTAAATCTCCATGCCCAACACTGACACCAGGCGGTGTAGGGAGGTCGCCGGGTGACGGGAGGGAAATAAACCAACAGCTTTCATGGCTTTAGAAGAAGCAGCAGTCAGGTTTAGAGAGCCTTACACTTGATTGGAGTAAGTCACATCTACTGAACGCTGATCTCTCACTCCATTAACTGCAGCCCATAAAGGCCATTAATCCTATGCACCTTCAAACAGGCCGTCCTATATGTGGACGATCCCAGCACACTGACTTCAGGAGACATACTGTAGCAGCAGGTCACTGGAATCACAAAATTTATTAAGATCTATTATCAGATTAATAGTTGGAACTATTTAGTAACGATACCCATGCATTTGTAAAGGTTCTGGAACATTAAAATGGGTCTAAAATGGGGAAAAAAAAAAATACAAATTTTAATAATAATTCAACTTTACTTCAAGTTCAGCTTCATAGTTCCCATGTCCTGTTTCTAAATGAAAATCTTTTCTGTCCTACAAGACAAAGGTACAGTCGAATAGCTGCTTGTTAAATGTCACAAGGTAAAAGACAGATGGTTGTTCAGTTAAAATTTATAATGTTGCACAGAAGCTATATCATACGCTTGATATTCATAAATAATATTATAGCCTATAATCAAGACTTTTATTTAAAGATCACAGCAACAACATTTTCATCAAAACAAGTTTTCATAAATAACAACTACAGAATGTCTAGAGGGGTGCAGAATACAAGTGTTCATTTTACTTTATTTGCATATAAATAAACAGGTCCAAAATACATAAATATTTACATCTGATTAACATGCCAATGTCTACATTAATGTCTATATTCTGTGCAATTAGCATTAGCTTAGGAGTTGCTACCTTGATTACTCTGTGTAGAAATATAGCAGCTTCCTTGCAGTACATTTCTCAAATTCAAGCAAACAAAAGAACAAAGCGGGATGAGGGTGAAGGTATTAAAGGGGCTCTAAAAGCCCCCAAAAGGTTGTTGCTTTCTTCCTGGACATATAATGGACCATAGGAACCAGAATATCTTTTGAATAAGAGGCAGTGTGCCATTTGAGGCTTTAAAGCTGTATGCTGGACTTCACTGGGAGGCAATGTTGGTACCAAATAAGGAAAATGTGATCCAGGAGAAATTAAATGAAATGGAAAATAATTAAAAGTACCAGAAGAAAAAGTTACCAGGTAGGTACCAGTTAGCATTCTATCAGCTAGAAGATATAGATGTACAAACAGTCAGAAAAGTCCATTCTGGATGAGGTAATAGAACAAACCAGTTTTCTCTGCATGAGGAAGGATGCAGCTTGTTTTGGTCATATTGTATGAGATCAGGAAGAAGGCAGTTTTGGATTTCTGATTTCATGTGTGAGTTAAATGAAAACGTGATCAAATGTTGCTCCAAGGTTCTTCACAGAAGAAGTGGAGGCCAGGGAAATGGTCTCTATGGTAACAAGTGTTTGAAATTGAGTCTCTGAGGTTTCAAGGTGGTGTGTAACATGTAAATGGGTTTATGGATAGAATGTACCATGCAGGCCTGTTACCTCATTTGAAATGAATAGTTGGAATATTGCTGTGCATGCAGATGATTACGACACTCAGCTGTTGACGGCTGCATCTTTTGGCTCATATTAACTTCTCTCAGCTGTAAAGTTGGAAAATTTTCCAGTCCAAACCTGTTTTTTCCATTATTGTTTATTGTCATACGGAGATTATAGAAAAGCGCAGCATCTAATGACAGCTTGACTCCACTTCCTTCTACAAAAGTGCAAAAAAAAGTTTTTGCTGTAGAGAATTTTCTCACTTTCATTCTGATGTCGATGTAGGTGTCATTCATCAAAACTCCACAAGAACATGTAATGGCGCAATTAAATAAACAGTGATTGGCAGCCTAAATAACATCATATTTGTGGAGAACCTTTCAAAAGGGTGTATATTTGCATAAGCTCCGCAGATTAGCACGACAGCCGAGCAGCTGCTCTCACTGGGTGGCCCGAACGATAACAACTTTCAGTGATTTGGCGTAATCAGGGGAAAACTTTCTGTCTCAAGTTTAATTTGAGAGTCTGAGAAGTGGAAGGTGGTACAGGAGGGAAGCTGCAGAGTGAGACTGATAAGATCTTACATAAACTGAAAGCAAGTTGTTAAAGAACTGTTACTGTATAGCCCTCGGAATTACACTCGTCAGATACTTTATTAGGAACAGCTGCCTGTTAACGCATACAGCTAATCACATGATGCAGATAAGTGCATTTAGACGTGTAGATATGTCAAGATGACCTGCTGAAGTTCAAACTGAGCATCAGAATTTCGATATTGAGATTCACCAATCCAATACCCAGATTGGACATCAGCTCTGATACAGGTACAGTGATCTAGTCACTTCCATTCTATGTTTGCAACGCCTGTTACATCATCACGCAGAGCAGAGGAGTGTAATTTATTTTTTTTAGCTGCTAACGTACACTTTATTTGTTAAAGGCATATGCCACCCCTGGGTGAAATTGAGCCTCCCCTCCTGCAGTCCCTCGAGTTGGACAAGTGGGCAGAAGCTTTCTCAAGCCAACCGAGTCATTCTCTGAATCTGGCAGCAGTGACTTTAGCTTAACTTAGCATAGTTCCTCTAATCTGGCGTTTACAAATAGCACCACTTGGTGAAAGTGAACTAATTAACTCAAGATTTTCCTCAAATCACGTTCATTCTGATCGAGTACAAACAAAAAGCTGATTTCACATCAAAGGACTCACTAGGCAGCATTAAATAAGGGAACTATATGCTGCGAAAGTACAGGCGACTCGCATGTGAAGCACTGCAGATAGTAGTAAAGGCAGCACGCATGCGCAGCATCTGGTACCAACCCTGTTGAAGGAAGTTGGGGGGTGCCGCACCCGCATGCTGCCTTTCCTACTATACGTGGTGCTTTGCCTCTGATTCTCCTGTGATTCCTCTGTACTTCCATGGCATATAGTTCCCCGATTGAATGCTGTCTAATCAGTCTTTTGAAGTGAAATCGGCTTCTCGTTTGTACTCGATCAGAATGTGCAGGTCACAAAACGTAATTGGATAAAATCTCCAGTTTATTAGTTCACTTTCGCCAAGTGGTGCTAGTTGGAAACACCAGATTACAACAGCTGACATGCTCAGCCCAGGTATCCTATTGGACTGGATAAAAAATTAACTGGATTGACCGACCCAGTCTAGACAACCAAACTTACACCAGCTCCCGGGGCCCTTTTTTGACACTTCATCAGTTGTAGTATCGAAAAACGCCTCTGTTCCGTGTCAGTCTTTTTAAATCTAAACCACATCCATGATAGATGTTGGCCAGTGATTTCGACTAAATACTTAATAACACAATTTAAAGACCACTCGGAACATTTTGGAATAAGTCAAAGGAGGATCAGAGGGGTACTTTAAGGAGTGGAGCTGTGGATCTCTGCAAAAGAGCAGCGTAGTATGGAAGCCAAGAGCGGTCATGGTCACATATTTTTTTTATCAAGATAACAAGATACTTATCTCTTATCAGTGATGTATGTTCCTCGATCTATCTTAAGCTTGCATCCAAGCAAAAGACAGAATGAGGAACCTACATCACTGATAAATTCATCAAACTTTACATCTATCAAGTCTAACAAAGGCTGAAATACCAACTTGTTCACCAATCAGTCTTTCACAGAATGCTACACATATACAGCAGCTTTGCCATGACCTCAACCCTCCCGGCTGCCATCAGGCCTATTTTGATCAATAAATCAGCTGCAACACAGTAAACACAAACATTTGAGCCCACTTTAATTATCTTATCTCGAGAAAACAAACTCCATTTTCTCGAAATAACGAGGTAATTTATCTCATTATCTCAAGAAAACTATTCTTATCCCAAGAAAATGAGACAATTAACTTGTTATCTTGAGAAAACGGCAAAAAAAGAATATTAGTGGAAAACGACCGCTCTCAGCTTCCGTAGTTTTGGGATGTGGTGGAACGGGAGATTCTCATCATGGATGTCCAGCACCTGTGTGACACCATCATGTCAATATGGAGGAACACCTTCTTAAATCTATGACGCCAACATAATTATTCTTTTAATTAGTTCCGTTGTTTTTACTCTAATTTAATCCAATAATGCCATATAGATATTTAATAACTTTTGGATGCTGCAGCTTTTTCTTTTATCTGCCTCTTATACTTTGTTACACAAATTTTTGAGGTTTTTATCTCTTTTTTTTAAGCCTCCACTACATGGGGAATAGGTCTGCTTTCCTACCATGAAGTATTATATGTCTGTCATATCATCATATTTCATGAAATGATGCTGCTGTTTTTCCCATCACTTAGCTGACCTGAAAACATAAGCTGCTTTGGTTGAACTGCTTAATGTTTGCTGTGATCTATAGGCCGTTGGTCGATCGGAGACTTAGATCTTCGCTAACAGCCGACTGAGAAAAAAAAAAAAGGCAATAGCAAACACTACAGTTGGACATTTTTCCAGCTCCCCAGACAATCACACATAACTGAGCGGTGAACTAGCATAGATTTTTACCTCTGCAGTATTTTTCCACCAGACATTAGACTCAACTGGGTGGATAAAGGATTTTTTGTGAGTAAAGAATGATTTTTAATAACATCAATAGGTCAAAAGTACACCATGCCATTCAACCAAAGCATTTTATACAAAAACTTAAGGAAGTAATTTCAAACATTCATTTGTGCTTCCAATGATGTTTTATTTGATCATATTTTTCAAATATACTATATAAGTCCCATTTGGGAAATTCAGGGTCTGCAGTTTACCCATCTCTATATTAACCAGAGAGCAGTGGGCTCCCATGTCTTGGTGCCCAAAAACCGGTTAGTGGGGGTTGAGAGTGGGAAAACTGTAGGTAGAAATGGTCCTCATGGAAAAGCTACAGCCAAAAAGCCCAACCCCCAATGTGGAAACTAGGCCACAAAAACATAGAAACTTACTTTACTTTCCCACAAAGACCACTTCTAGCCAGACTTTTAGTAGATGAGTGTACCTGGATCCCACTGGTTTCTACCAGTTCTAAGCTGTTGGCACTACTGGGCATCCTCTGATTTCCAAGGGAAACAATCCTGCTTTACTTTTCATCTGCTGCATTAAATTATATATATATATATATATATATATATATATATATATATATATATACACACACACACTTAAGCGCATTGGTCACAGCATTTGGTCACAGCTTACATTAGAAGCAAAGAAGAGCCTTCGTCAGTGCCGATTTTGGGGTACACCCAATTACTGTGATGGACACGGCAGAACTTGGCAACTTTGTTGCTATATTTAAGTTTTTAACCCCTCCGATAACTTTTAAAAAGTAAATAAAGCTGCTCGAAAAAACTCTTCACAGCAAAATCCTCAGTGTAAAATTTAAATTGTTAAATCACATTAACTCTTTCAGAATAATTCCAAAACCAGTGAGAGTAAAATGCCCCCTGATGACCAGCAGCGCTGGTGATGATTTTCAGAGTTAAAACAGTTTTTTCTTTTTAGTGTCAAAGAAATAATCTTACCAGAGTTACTCAGGGAGACTCCGCCCTTTTCAGCTTGAAAAATTTCCCATCGTGCTTTGTGACTCCACTGTTAAATCCTGCACCATGAGTTAATTGTATATGTGCTCGGCTTATGTTTCCTTGGCGTATACTCAGATTTTCGTATACTCAGTGGTGTTGGAGATGATAGATGATACCTCACCTCACAATCCACATTTGCCACCAAGGTAATCAAGGACTGGAATCCTGATTTAAACCTTGAATGGACCCAAGTCAATATTAACTGAAATATTTCATTTTGTGAAAATGTCAATGAAGTAGACATGTTGGACGCTTGTGTTATGACATTTCAAATCAACACTATAGGCTGTTACTTATCCAAGAGTAAAAGCTTATCAGCAATTTCAGTGTTGATTAGTTTTAACTCTATAATGAAAATCAACTCTTATCAGTGTTAACTTAACACTGAGAATTCAACACTAGGTCCAGTGTAACTTTAACACTGTACAGGGCAGGACCACATGTAACCTGGCTTAGTGTTAAAATTGACTGTTTACGTGTTACTCCAACACTGCTGATTTTACTGTGTGGCAACATCTTCTGGTGTTATTAGAGTCTTTTCGAGGTGGACTTGAAAGAACGTATTATTTACTTCCTTCTAGTAGCTGCTCACGCTGCCACAGGCCCCCTCCCCATCTCAAAACACACACTAGCATCAGCTGGAGACACAGCAGTAGTCACCTCTGCTCAATGAACCAGACTGAAAATAAACCTAAAGGCTGCCACACTGAGTTTTTTTTTTTTTTTTTTTTTACTGATTTTTTTAATGCTTCTCTTGACATAATTAATAATAATAATTAATGTGTTAAAACCCCATCTCTAATTTATATATACATATAAATATGAAATTTGACATTTAGGAAATCTGTTTTAAATTTCCCTGACAGCCAGATGTTTCAGACCTTTGGACATCCATGAAAACACCTCTTGAAGAGGCTGTGGGTGGATGCAAGTCAAGCTTCCTGAAAAGCCTGTCTTTGTGTGTGCTCACATCCCACTCTTTGAAAAACTCTTCAACTGAAACCTCAACCCTGCAGGTTACAAGAGTATTAGACCTGTAAAACGTCTGACACGTTTCTGTTTGACAGTTTCTTCCCTCTTTTGGCATTTCTAATTTGAACCAACTGAAGCAGGTGTCACTCTCTGCCAATCCAGACTCTCCGCCTTGCTTTTCATTACTGGGTCCCAGATTGCAGCGGGGTTAGTGAAAGATTGGTTATGTCTAAAGTCAAATTATACCCACATCTTTGCTTTTCAATTCATTTATCGCAGAGAGGACTGGAAAAATGGCCAGAGAGGTAACATTTCAAGTTGCTGCCTTTGCTTAAAGATGGTTCCACAAAGAGGAGAGCTTGTGCTAGATTGCCTGCCAATTTCTGGTCTAGACATGAGCATAGAGTTGGTTCTCTGCCATTCATGTGATGTTTGATGGTTTCACAATTGAAAAGCTAAAAGTCTTGCAGCAGTTTTTGACAGCTGTAAGGGATGAAACCAGTTGGCCTATGTGGATTATCTTTGTAAATTTCAAATCATGCTTTACAATTACTTTCAAATTTTTAATTGGATTTCTTGGAGTTACAGCTCCATCATGCAGTAGGTGCATTTGTCATTTCATCAAGTGACTCAGGTTAGAGTTTAATAATAACTTAGAAAGCTTTGTTCTTTTTCAAGGCATAAGTGATGCCATGTTCTCACTCATCATTTGAAATTTCATTATAGAAACATAAAGGAACACCCAATGTGGCGATGAGGCCGTTGGGGAAAAATCAGAGGTACGCTCGATTAAAAAATTAAGTTAACTTCAGGATGAACTGATGATACTTGCAGTGACTGAGGACTGAATACTTCATAGCCACTGAGTGTGCTGCTGAAGATTAAACATGAATAACAGCCTTGTAGCTAAAGTCTAATTGGAGTTTTCATCCATCCCAGTTCAGACTAAAACATGGTGAAGGGTTACAGTCACCACCCGCATGATGATCATCCGAAATGACGGACACCGATTCACAGAGCTGTAGCCTTAAAACTCGGCCAGCAGTTGTCTCGTTTATCGGCATTATTGTGTGTTCTAGTTGTCTCGAAACTCCTTTTTTCTGAGGTAAGTTTGGGCGGAAGTGGCACTGTGAACTGGTTTTTCCGAACTGTGAGCTTGTGATTTTCAGAGAACCATGAGACTTTAGATTTAAAGGTGTCCAGTACCATTGTTGTGTTTATTAAACTTCTATATAAACCAACTCGCATCTGCTTGGGATCCCGAGACAAGTAGACAAGTAGATATCTGACAGAGATATCTGCATATTCAATAGGGGTGGAAGCAAAGACTGTGAAAAATATGAACGTAGTATCCGGTCATGTCTAAGTAGGGAAAAGTGAAGCCAGTTGGGCGTTTCCCACCATAGCCATTTTGCCGTGTTGCTTATGTTGTCTCTACTGGAAAATACTAAAATGGGCAAAGGCAAGGTTGCTCCGAGCCGCGGGACAAATGATTGACAGCCAAGCTAAATGACAACCAAGCTAATCTGAAGTGAAAAGGAATGGACGAAGATAGACGGTTTAAAGGTAAGACACACTCAGACTTGCTGTTAACCAGCTCAAAACTTGTGCAACTCTGCTGCAGGCTGAGGCCTTCCTGGGTGCAAGCAGGGAGCTAACTATTAGCCTCCACGGCTAAAATCATCACCCGATCTGCCACCTGTCAATCAAAAGGATACGCCCCTAATTACGTGTAATTTCAAGAATAACTAACATCTAAATGAATTGTAAAACAAAAAAATTCACCCCCCTCACAGTTGACATGAAGGTAAACTTGACCTATGAAACCTAAAATGATTTTTTGAATCAGGCTGTAAACATGTTTATCTCTGCTGTGAAGTTGTTCTTTTTAACATGGGAGTCTTGGGGGAATTTTCTCTTCTTTGGAGCCAGCCCCCAGCAGATGAAGAAAGAACTACAATTATTTAACTAAAAGGAATAGTACACATTTTCTACTCACCCTCATGCTGAGCAAGACTCTGGAGCACTTTCTTAATATTTCAAATGCAGCCGGAGATCCATGGGGGTTTTTGTTTTCCCCCAACTTTCATATAATGGAGTTCACCAGCGACTGAACCAAAAAGGTCCATAAAAGTCCACAAAAACTTGTCAATATTCCTCCATACTGCTCGTCCAATGTAATGCAAGTGTCCTGAATGGGTAGCGTCCATAATTTACTCAAAGCAACATCATTTAGTATATTTATATAGCCTAAGCAGTGGAACATTGCAGTTTCTATTTGTGCATTCGTGCACATTCATGACACTGCAGAAGCCGTTGCGATCAGCGCCTACTCTGCCAATAATGCAAGCATAGAAGAAGAAATTCGCTGTTTATCATTGTGCCAAGAGCGAACGAGCTGTGGACAAACACAAGAGGGGTTGGATGCTGATTAGAAAGAAAGAAAGTAAGAAAAAGAGAACGTGTGATCTCCTCTGCCGCGGCTTCCGTAGTGTTGTAAATTCGTAGGGGTGCGCTTCACAGCAGCTACATGTAGTACTGTTTAAGCTATAAAAACATACAAAATGATGCTGTTTCAAGTACATCTCAGGACACTTGGAATTACATTGTACGAGCAGTATGGAGGAATATTTCCAAGTTTTTGTGGACTTTTATGGACCTTTGTGGTTCAGTCACTGGTGAACTCCATTATTTGAAAGTTGGGGGAAAACGAAAACTCGCCGATCTCCGGCTGCATTTGAGATATTAAAAAAGTGCTCCAGAGTCTTGCCCAGCATGAGGGTGAGTAGAAAAGGAAGGATCCAACATTCTGTGGGCGTACTATTCCTTTAACTTCTGGGCTTCACACTTTTCCAGCGAGGACAAAATATCAGTTCACACAGTAAGCATCATGATTTATTGTTAAAAAATGTTTAAATCAATGTTTTTGTTCCAAATTTTAATGCTTTAAGTGGGAGAAAAAGTTACCATTTATCTCCAGCAGCGGGTGAACCCTTACAGAGAAACCACATGAATTCCACATGTGATCCACATGTAGTTCACAGATTTTTACATGCACGTGATGACGTTCCAAAACCACATATTTGCACATGTGGTTCAAATGTGCTTCAAACTTTTTTACTGAATCACATGACAATGTTACAAACCATGTTTGCACATGTAAAAACACGTGCACAAACTTGTGAAGAACATGTAGACCGCTTGTGTTTTTCTGAAAGGGAAGTGTTTTTCTTCAACTTTCTTGGAGCATGATGTTTTATCCGTTTCTGGAAAAAACTTAAACAGAAGGTGTGGAATGGCAGTAAATTGGTCTGTTTTTTAAAATAACAAACTAAAAATCACAAAAATCTGCAATATTGAAGAACTGCAATTTAAATGGAATTGGCACCCAAAAAATTGTGAAAGAATCAAATCAAAAGAAAGATCTTCACAGTGCTGGTATTATGTGTGCAATAACTTGTTCGGATTCTTATGTAGGTGTCTAAATATGGAACAACTCTAAAGATGGAACGCATCCACATGCATTCTTTATCTAATCACTTAGTAAAACTGTGTATTTATGTACTCATATGCAACCTCATTGGCTTTAAAAGTCCCCCGAGACAGACAGGTGAGAACTTAGCCTGCCTGATCTGGTGTTATTAAATGATATTTCCAAGTGATCTGCATAAGAGCGCAGAGGTACTTCTGATCAGATGCTGGTTCCCTAAAGAATCCCAATCCCCAGAGTTATACGAACTATAAAAACGTTTCTGGTGAATATCCAAGAGGATTTTTGGTCGATGACTTGAGATATGAGGCAGGTTGGACATTTCCTTACCATTACTGAGCTGGATTACAGCAACCATGTTAGATGCTGTCGTGTCCCTGGGTCCAAAATACATTTATTTCCCTTGAACAATTCAACATGAAGCTGAAATGAAATGGGAAAGAGCTGTAGGTCATGTCAAACTGTCACTTTTATTCATGTAGCACATTTAAAACCAAGCGAGGTTCACCAAAGAATAAAAATAACAGCATCCAGGGATGTAAATTCTGTTGTGCTTTCCTCCTGCAGTTGCAGATCTCATCTGTGTGCCGGGACACTTTGTTTTTGCTTTTAGTTTGATACAAAATAATTTAACTATTTCCTTTTTGAGTTCCTTGATCCCACATCATTTATTGTACTTCTTTTGTTCTTGCAGGCTTTACTCTTTGGTTGCACTTAAAAAAATATACCTGCAGTATACTGTGAGATAATTGTTAAATCATATTTAGCTTCTGCATTTGCGCCTCTGGTAGTGTGCTTCAGATCTTTTTTTTTTTTATTTGTGTAGAACACATTGTGATGCATAAAAATGAAATTGAGTGAACTAAGAGGTGTTTAGTTGGCTTTGTACTCATTTTTTTCTCTATCACTCTGAGGAGGAAGAGAAGAAGTTTCCACATGATTTCTGCAGAGTTGTTTGTAACTATATGTTCTATTGAGGGTGTTTCTGAAAGCAGATGACCATGAACAGTGCAGGCAGTGTTTTAACTTAACAGCTAAAGTTTACCAGTGTGCAAATAACTGACCTGCACATAAAATATTTGGTACTTGCGTATATTCTAGGTATTTTCAATACAATACTGGCTTTTTTTTTTTTTTTCTGATATTGTCCAACTCTTAATTTCCAAAATCCAATATCCATTGATACTGATTTATGCAGACGACTTTGAGGTTGAATCTCATATTTTGAGAGATACAACTATATTATATATATATATATATATGTATTAGCCAACATGTGGCTAATACATATATATATATATATATATATATATATATATATATATATATATATATATATATATATGTATATATACATATAACAGTACTGAAAACATGTTTCTAGTAGAGCTATTGACATGAAATTTTAAGCAGATGCTTATGCACGCATAAGAAATCCAACATTTATGTCCATAAATTAAGTTATGTCACAGACAGGTGAATACAGTTGTCCTCAAAATTATTCATACTTGTCAATGAAAGAAAAGACTAAATTTACAATAGTAATTCAAATAACAAGAAACTAAAGAAACTAAGAATAAATAAAAATATAGAAAATTATGGTTTAGTGAACTAAAACATTGCTTTTGAATTGTGTTTGAAAATAATAATAATAAAAAAAAACCAAACAAACAAAACTATCCCGGACAAATTAGATCACCTTTCTCATGAACAGTAAACCAAAACACCTGTCAACAAGTGTAGGAGTCTTTTTGAATATTACAGACAACACCTGATTGCAGTGATTGCCTCAAAGTATTGATCAACAAAATTTTAGCTTCGGAGCCCCATAATGCTTGTTTACTTGTTTTATTTTTTGTGTGTTTGTTTTCAATATTTCTCTCAAACCACAATTCCAATTGATGAATTGCGACATAATCTGTTTGGCTCCTGGTCCTTTATTAGTCCCACACACAACTGAAAACACTGAGCAGTGTGTTGTTTAACCTTTAAAATCCTTAAAATAACTCAAAAATAACAAAAAATGAAAGCAGAAAACAGGATTTTGTCTTGAAAACCCTCAAGTAAATGTCAGCAGAGATTTTTGACGTGATTGTTATCCATATTTCAACCAGTGCTGAAAAAGTTTGGTCATAAAGATATTTTGGAAGAACATAGTTCATACTATAGACTTTTGGTCCACAGCATGGCACCCTGTGTCAGCTTTGCTAATAAATGTGTTTGTACTGATCCAATTAAAACATCTGATTACTTTCAAACTGAATCAGCAAAGTCTAGATATTCTGGTTGTCAGTTGTCATGCAGCATTGTTTTCTTGGTTATATTTGAGAAGATGACATAATATTAAAAACATATTTCAATTAAATATATGTTAAATTGATGTAAGTTATCCCACCAAGGGGCTCATCCTTGGCTCACCTGCCACTGTTTTACACAGGTGCCCTCCCCCTCTTGCCTTACAAGTGTCACATCAGCTCAATTTTTACAAGCCTTTCCATCAAGTGAGGTTAAGTTAATTTAAACAAATAATTCTATTGTTATGTGGTTTTCCTCTTGCCTGTGCAAAAAATGGGGTATTCAGTCAGCCTTTTGACCTTTCCCAGTCCAGAAACTTAATGATGCAAAATGAAAATGAAATGAAATGAAAATGAAATGAAAAATACTTTATTCATCCCCGAAGGGAAATTCAGTATTGTAAAAGCTCACTTTTTTTTTTTTTTTTTTTTTTTTTTTTTATAAATAAACAAAAAGTCAGTTAGTCTTATTCTTTAGGGTGATGGTTGCTGGCAGGAATGAATTCCTGTATCTCTCCGTCCTACAGCGAACTTGACGCAGCCTCCCACTGAACACACTCTGTTGATTCTTCACCGTGTTGTGGAGAGGATGGGAAGTGTCCTCCATCATCTTCATCAGCTTGTGAAGCATTCTTTTTTGAACGATCAGCTCCAGCGGCTCCAGAGTTATCCCCAGCACAGAACCAGCTTTCTTGATCAGCTTGTTTAGTTTCTTCAAGTCTCTGGTTCTGATGCTGCTGCCCCAGCAGATGGCTGCAAAGCTAATTGCACTTTCTACCACAGACTTATAGAAGATATGCAACATCTTTTTGCAGACATTAAATGATTTTAGCTTCCTTAAGAAGCTAAATAATAAAACAAAATAAATAAATAAAACAAAATAATGACACATATCTGAGTGGCTAGACAAGAAGCACAAATGAAAAGCTTCCACAAACAGAAGCAATGCTACTGTTACTTAAGGATAGAAGGAAATAGTTTTACTTCAGCAGCAGCCAGGGCTGCTTTGCTTTATGCATCTATCAGTTATCAGAAGTGACTGTCTCTGGGGCATGAACTCATACAGCAAGAGTTCAGGACTCCCGACCTGCTCACGCTCTTTGCTTCTGATGAGTTAAGGGGCTCCCTAAAAGAATTTCCTAAATGATAAAGTCATGCCAGAGGCCTGTCAAGGACAAGGACAGAGGTTCAGTGCTGAAATTCTGCTGGACTTCCAGCAACGGAAAACATTGTGCTCAGCTAACCCAAAGTCCGCCTTCATACTGTCATCTGTTGTCAGGGCCAGGGTATCGTATTGACAAGGTCATTGATTTCCTGATTAATGGACCTTTCCACCATTGGCATTTAGAGCTGCAGACATCATTTTAATGTGTGCATGATCAATATCTCCATCAACAGTGAAAATATCCCGCCGTGAAACTACAGGGGAATGTGTCTAGCCATGTGTTTCTATCAGTCTAATCATGGTGAGGCCTAATAGGGCATACTCCAGTATGAGTGCAACAGTGGGCTGACAAAAGGCTGGCAACTGCTCTTTCTGCAAAAATTCATTCATCATTCAAAAAATAGTTGTGACTATGACAGCCAGAAGTTGTTTTTATCTCCGTTTTACCTCTGGGACTTGATAATAAACAGTGCTGTGTTGCTTTTTTTGTGGGATTGCATGAAAACAGTTTTACCCTCAGTGGCATGGTTTCTTTTCAGAATATCTATTATTCTTTTGGATGTAATTGTCAAGAGACGTAGAGAATGGGTCAACAAAGAGCAGTGAATTTCCGAGGCAGTCCTCTCATTTGTCATGCAGAGATAGTCAAACACATGGTTTCATCTCTTTGCCAGCTTCCTTTCTCCATGATCTTTATCAATCATTATGACTATTTTTTAATCATGACTGACTGATGTCAACAAAGGCTCAAAGTGGGTTTATTATTCTGCCTAACAATATAATGCTCAAGGTGTGCTAGAGATATTAGCTACAAGCTGATATTAAATGTGAAAAGAGGCACTATTTTCTTCACAAACTCACATGTTCCTCAGATGTTTATAAAATGTTTGTCATGCTTTGGGCAAAATACAGCAGAGACGAGACAACAGCGTTTTATTCAAATGTGAATTTCCACCTCACTTCCCAAACTGTTTTAATGACCCATTTACCCCATTGTATTCTACAAAGTCAACCTCTTTTCAGATCTGCAGTACTCAATAGGCCTTAAGCGACATTAGTATAAATGCTTATAGTAAATAACCTGATAGCTCACACTAGCAACACACATCAAACTGAGTTCAGGATACAAACTTCCAAACTGATAGAAAAATACTTGACCTGCAAATTTTTCTTAAAAGAACTTTCATTTTCCTCCTCTGCAGTTTGACCCCGGATAGTTGATAATATTGTCAGCTCATTTAGTCTTTCAACTTAACTTTCTAAACTTAATCATGATTAGGGTTAGTGAACTATCAGAGTAAATTATTTTTACAATGCGACCTTTCCTTTTAAGTTAGGCCTCATCCAATTTCCTTTACACTCAACTATGAATCACTCCAGTGAGAGTTGGAGGTCATGGCCTGATGAAGCTAACAGAACCACATCATCTTCCAAACTGGACCCCCAACACTTTGGCTGCAACTTAAAATTTTGCCCACAAAAGTCATGAACACAATCAGTGGCAAAGGGCAGTCTAGATGGAGTCCAACCCTCACTGAAAACAAACCAGACTTACTGCTGGCAATGTAGACGAAGCCCTGGTGCGTAGAGGGACATTTACCGCTGGAGCACCCCCAATAGGAGTCCCCAGGGGACAAAGTTAAAAACCCTCTCTCACAAAACGCATACCATGCCCCCTTCAAGACAGAGGGCAGAGGTAGTCCACTGTTCCACCGCTGGGGTGAAAACCACACTGTGCCGTCTTAACCCGAGGTTTGACAATCAGTTTGGAATGAGAATCAACACCTACCAGAAAAGGCTGATGTGTCCTCAATTCAGTTCAGTTCAGTTCAGTTCAAATCAATTCAATTGTCCCAAAGGGCCTTTTTTTTTCCCCTGAAATTAGGCTTGGAAGTAGCTTTAAAAACAATAAAAGCAACAATAAAAGATAAGCCAATAGAGAAAACAACATAAAATAAATCATAAATGAACAGTCATAAAATTAACTCACACATCAATTTAAAGCAAGAATAATTAATCAAATATAAAGTGCTCCTCAGGGTCCAGAATGCAGTCCTGCCCAAAGACCTGCCCATAGAAAAATAAATAAATAAATGGATGCAGTGTCCGGTTACATCTAAGGAGCTGAAAGTGAAGGCAGTTTGGCTCTTCCACCGTAGTTATCTTGCCGTGTTGCGCGTAGCCACGCTCAGACTTGCTGTTAACCAGCTAAAAACCACCGTTGTGCAACTCTGCTACAGGCTGAGGCCTTCCTGAGAGCAAGCAGGGAGTTAAGTATTAGCCTCAATGGCTAAAACTAGCATCCACCTGTCAGTCAAAAGGACACGCCCCTAATTGTGTGTAATTTCAAGATTAATTAACAAAAAGAATGAGTTATAAAAAAAAAATTCACCCCCCTTCACAGCTGACATGAAGGTAAACTTGACCTATTAAACCTAAAATGATTATTTGAACCAGGCTGTAAACATGTTTATTTCCGCTGTGAATTTGGCGTTTTTAAAATGGGAGTTTATGGAGATTTCCTCTGTTTTGGAGCCAGCCCCTAACAGATGAGGGGGAACTAGAATTTTTTAGGGAATGCCTGGGGCTTCAGTTTTTTCCAGCAGAGTTTGCCCCTTGGTCCTTCCCCAAGTGGAGAAGTTCTCTCAGGTCTTGTTCATGAGGGAAGGATGGAGCAGGGGATGACAGGCAGATCGGTGCAGCATCATCAGTGATGTGGGCTCTGCATCGGTGTGTCATGGTGAAAAAGCTGCTGAGCAATGAGGCAAAGCTCTGGATCTACAGCTTGATCTGTGTTCCAACCCTCATCTTTGGTCACCAGCTGTGGGTAGTGACCGCAAGAAGCAGATCACGAATACAAGCAGGTGAAATGAGTTTTCCCCCACAGGGTGGCTGAGCTCTCCCTCAGAGACGGGGTGAAAGTCATCCGGGATGGGCTGAGAGTTGAACCACCACTCCTTCACATCCAGAGAAGCCAGAAGAGTTGGCCTGAGCATCTGTTAGCATCCTTACTGGACACCTCCAGGGAGAAGTTTACTGGGCACGTCCCACCGGCAAGAGACTCTGGGGAAGACCCAGAACACACTGGGGGGACTATGTCTTGTGACTGGCCTGGGAATGCCTTGAGTTTCCCCCAGGGAGCTGGAAGAAGTGGCCATGGAGAGGGAAGTCTGTGCTTTTCTGCAAAATGTGGAAAAATGGATGGATGGATGGATGGATGGATGGATGGATGGATGGATGTTATTCTTATGACTACTAGCATTCCATATTCCTCGAACACAGCTATATGTTACTATATTAAGCCTTCTGTTAGTAAGACACTGTCCAATAATAATTTAACCAAAAGACTGTGTGAACATTTTTGTCTAATTGTTTTGGCCTGTATGAAACATTAACTCATGGATTAAATTATATAACTGCTGACAAGAACATCCTGAAAATAGCAAAACAAAAATCTGTGGCAGAACAGTTGCAACTTCTTGATTGATATATTTTAACACTCATAGCCAAAAACAATATGGACAACCACATTTTTTTCCCATTATGTGTCCTCTTTAATGAAAAGTACAAGCCTGCCAAGATTTCTCAGAAACTCACAGTAATAAATTAATTTTGTTGTTGTTGCAGAGCTGCTCTTTTCTAATTAAATTTCACTAATTGTAAATCTGTTCTTCTTTTACAACAAGAATTTTAAAAAGGAGCTATGAAAGTTCAGCTTTGCTCCTGCGGATTCATTTAGCCTGCAATTTAAAGCCTTTAACCGCAAGTCTGCAGGGATGGGCAATTCCGGTCCTTGAGGGCCGGCATCCTACAGGTATTGGGAGTTTCCCTCCTTGTGACCTGTGCATCAAGCTCTGCACAATTACCCATTGATTGAGGTCAGGTTTGTTGCAGCCTGGAAGCTCCTAAAACCTGCAGGAAGCCGGCCCTCGAGGACCAGAGTTGCCAATTCCTGGTCTAAAGTGTAAATGAGTATTTAAACTTGCAGCCCGCTTCTTAACAAATACCTCCAGATGCACCCACATCAACCCCTCATGACACTGGCTCCCAATCCGATACCGCATTGAGTTTATTCTGTTACTCTTTGCTTTCCGAGCTGTTAAAGCTAGGGTTGGCAACGTTGGAAAAACAGTTTGAGCGAGTGACAGTTTAAAAACACACACCACCCGAAGCCACGCCTTCAGAGCGCAGGGACATGGGCGCCGATGTTTAACGAGCATGTTAACGATGACAGCCGAGTGGATAGCTCGTTAGCTTTATCGTAAACAGCTGACAAACCACGTTTTTAACAGCTTTAATCCACTCACCTCCAACTCCTCCTGTGGTGTAAAAAGTCCAAACTGCAAATGTCAGCACCCCCGAGACTTAATCCTTATCTGTTGTTTTGTTTTTTTTTTTGGCACAGCAGTAGTTAACAACCTCTCTTTTTTCCCTTGTCCCCCTCACCACACCCATCCCCCCCCTTTTTCTCGAGAGGAACAGATTTTCATGTTTTAATGTTTCGACAGGAATAAAAAAGGATCCTCTCAAAAAGATTTTTCGCTACAAGTCTTTAGCTATATTTGTTTACAGTGAGCAGCGCACAGGGGGGTCACGTGGGGGACAGAGAGAGGGGAGGGACAGAGACGAGACATAAAGGCATTGATTAGTTTTTTCTACAAGTTGCAAATTACCAATTCCTTCCTTTCGGTGTGAATGGCAGGGGTTGGTC
Organism: Atherinomorus stipes; assembly: GCA_023101725.1. Taxonomy (NCBI): domain Eukaryota; kingdom Metazoa; phylum Chordata; class Actinopteri; order Atheriniformes; family Atherinidae; genus Atherinomorus; species Atherinomorus stipes. The sequence goes on along the minus strand of JALJCO010001588.1, from coordinate 29,196 downwards.
AGAGGTTTTACAGAACTGCAGCTCTCACAGAGGTCTGACTTTTTTCCTTCCTTTTTTTGAATACATGATGTATTGATACTGTCAGGATGGATGGACCAGTTCACCCAAGGTAACAAAAAATTGTTTCTGAGCCGGATTACCAACTCTGGCTTTCATGGCTAAAGAATACATTCAGAATATCAAGATGAGTCATATATTTATAAAGTAAATCTGTTAAACACAACAAAGCAGCCAGATCACCATTCTGCTGCTACGATGCTGGACAGGACAAGTAAATTAGAAAGTGGGTTGCTAAAACAACCCACTATGACTAGTTTTGTGTATATATCCATGTGGGAAAGAGAAGAAAGAAGCAGGACTCCAACCTCCAACCTCCAACCCAGATCAGGTCAGCAGTGCATCAGAGTCACAATACAGACACACGCTTATAAAATCACATCTATGCACGTCTGCCCCAGAAGTAACTGCAACATGTATCGTTTTCAAATTCTCCAACAAATTCTGTCTTAGATCAACACTGTATTGAAAGTGCAACTCTTGATATGCAGGCAATGAAATTTAAATGTGGGAAACTAGAATATAGAATACAAATAAATATAGCAACAAATCCTTATTATCCATAAAAACATAAACCATGCAGGGACAAGCCTTAAATCCGGCTTTACAAGTCAATGCATAGTTTCTTTTATACCTTCAAGAAACATCTTACTGCAATATAAAGATGAAAGGGGGGAACAGTCTCAAATACTTTATTATTTGGGTTTGAAGAACGGGTTTAATTGCTGAAATACATAGAAATACTGTACAGTTAGTGAGAAAGCAACTCTGATAGTTGAAGGTCCTGTTACTATGCTCCCAAGTGTTCATGCATCATCTACTTGGCCACAGAGATCTCTGTTTGGTCAGCGTGTGCAGCTCTTTCCCAGGAGACTGGAGTTCAAACCCCACCCAGTCCCTCCCTCAACCTGCCACACAACCTTAGAGAACTAGAAGTTATATCACGAACACAGAAGGTTTCTCTCTTGCTGTATAAGGTGTTGCCAAACTCCGAGAAACATTTCAGGCAAAAAGTGAACATGCAGTTTTGTTTGAAGCCACCCTCCAACCAAAAACTCCAGTAGACGTTGTCGAGTGCTATAAACTTGTCGAGCACTGATACTTCAGCTGTTGGTAAGAAAGAAGGGCACAACTCCTGCATTAGAGCTGTGATATGTGTTTGTTGGTTTTATATCTCTTTAAAGTAAGATTTTATGACTTCGTCAATGTTTTTATCACCCTTGCAGCCTTGAAAAACTGAGAATGCCATTTGAAATCTCTGTCATAAATATTCCAAATGTCCCTCGCCGGATCAGTGCAAAAATATGAGAAGACACAAGATTATCATGGTGACCTTCAGTGTTTGGTGAACTGCTCCTGGCCCATGCAAAAGTTATGAGTTTTTATCAGTAGGCTCAAAGAAAATATAGGTATTGTGATGAAAAAATTCTAGCATTAGTCTAAATATAAATATTTCTGTGTATAATATCAAACTGTGTGCAATCATAATACTGTTTATAAGCTGAACATGTGTGATGTTGCAGCAGCGATAACTGACTGCACCAACTTAAATGTCACCAACACTGTTTTCACATCACAAATAAACAAGGGTAAGCACGAGTTATTCAAAAACTACATTTCAAAATGTCTTTTGCTGCTTTGAATTTTGAACATAACCTTTTATCTACTATAAAGCTGAGTGCAGATGCATCCTGTGGTAGTTTAGAAGAAAAGCACCTTCAGCTTTATGCTACACTGATCCATGCAAACCATTATGCCTTGTTGCATGGAGCCAATGAGCTCACAGTGTTACTGGGATTTCCTTTCTTGTTGAGATTTAAGCACATAGCTCAAAAATGTTCGTCATGTCTACTTTCAAGTCGTTACGTGTTCTCAATTCAGACACAAATGTTTTTATGTTGCTTATTATTTGTTATGTAAAGTGACCTTGGGTTTCTTGAAAGGCACTTCAAATAAAATGTATTACTATTATTATTAATATCAATAGTGAAAAACGTAAAGTCTGATTTTTACCTTGACAGTTTTGGCGATCAGCTGTCACCTTCATCCGATGTTGTTCCACTGCCAGCACCTGACGTGTCAGCCAGCAGATCTTGACAGCCGGCCTGGACGGCACGCCCAGTGACGCTGACGGATTCATCGGGCCCACGACGCCCACACCTGGGTGGTATGGGGAGGCAAGCCCGATGGTCCGGTCCACCACTGAGCGTACCGCACCCCCGCCGTACTGTTTCCTTTGGAGTGAATGTCCCAGGCGTGGGAAAGCATGAAGACCCCCCCCCCGTCTCTGTTCATGGCTCTATCTGCACGCCTCCTGATCTCCACAGCCTCCATAATCCACTGTTTGAGATTGTTTCCTCAGTGCCGATGACTCTTGCCCCGTCCTAGTCCATGACGCGATTGTTTCTTTTGCAGTGGTCTGATTTTGCTGATTTGAGGTTTTGGCTTAGTGCTGTTTCTTTCTGGGATCGTGTGAGATGTGATGCTGTGAGATTTGAGCACAATACACAATAGTTGTATCAATATATTTTGATATCTGCCACTCAAAGTATCACATTCAATACAGATGCGGGCATGAAAAAGTTATGCCTTTTTCTGCCAGAAGTGGTGCAGTAATAGTGCACTGTTACTGCACTATCACTGGCTGAACAATTTGTCCCACGAATACGTCATCACGCACGGTGTCCAAACTTGGGGTGTGGAAACGTCCTTGTCCCCGGGCATTCATTTATGCTCTGAAATTGTTCCCCCTGGGCACACAGGCGTTTCTCTGTGCGATTGAATTAGCAGACAAGTCGCTGGTAAGTGGCTGGTATGTGGCTGGCAGTCGGCAGAAAAGGGAACTTTTTCATGCCCGCATCTGTACCTTATTTAATATTAGAATACCACTGTACCAATTCAGAATATGCTAATTGTTTTCACTTCCAAGAGTTTGAGGTAATAAATTACATATGGAAAAGCTGCCTCACTGCATTTTCTCTGTCTTATGAGTCACATGATGACAGCAGCCAATCAAATGATTTGAAAAAAAAAAAGATAAACTTTATTAATCCCAATTAAAGTGCCACATAGCAAATTCATTCTCTGCATTTAACCCATCTCAGGTTGAACCTGAAAGCAGTAGGCTGCTATTTAAAGCGCCCGGGGAGCAGTTGGTGGGGGTTATGACCTTGCTCATGGGTCCACGGTGGTCCGCCTGAGTGCCAGGGACTCGAACCCGGGTCTGCCACGCCAAAGCTCGCAACATTACCACTACATTACTCACTCCCCCATGATGATGACAATGCTAGTGTTAGTGATCATGTGTTTCAGTGTGTAACTGGTTTAATACAGGTTGTGAGCACTATGTTCTTTTAGTTTGAGAAATTTAATTGATTTCATATTAATTTTTAGTTTAATTAGTGTTAATATGATTTAAAAGTATTTATTTCTATCTAATTTACTCATTGATATCTACTTTTAGCATGCTATCATGCCTCCATTTTAATACTAGCTTCCCAAAGAGAGCAGGTTTGCATTAGTATTTCAGTGCTAACATTTGATAATTATTAAAGCAATATCAGTGGGAGTGATGTTGTACTGTAATATTGTCATGGCAGTGATTAGGTCATAGCAACAAGGCCTAAAAGTCATAGCCATAGGCCTAAAGGTCGTAACCCTGTGGCCTCGTACCTACAACCTAATCACAGCCGTGACAATATTAATGTACAACATCACGACCTCGAGTGTGATATTGTCTTTATACAACCTTTCAACAGGAATTGTGATAGCAAAGGAAGTGCTGAAGAAAGGTGACAAAATAGTTAATTCAAGTCTGTCCTCCGCCAGCAAAAACAGTCACACCCATTTAATGTTACCTTAGCTGTAGCCATAGCAACTCAGCGTACACAACAGGCAAGTGTTTTATTAAAATGAAAAGTGTTTTGGCTGTTGTAGGTCGGCTGTGCTCATGTCCCTGTAAGACGCTGAGCTACATGTACTATCTGTAGTCACATGACTCCACCCCGTCCAGTTTGTAGCAAGTTATCGTGCGTTTATCATGACTGAGGTGAACTGCTCAATATATCATGATATTGATTTTAGGCAATATCGCCCAGCCATAGTTTGTACTTCTAGTGTCAGCTTGGCTCCAACAAATTTACCTTTCATTTAAACCAGTAGTCAAAAAAAATGTTCCATCAATCCATTGATCCACAGCTTCAGTCTGACATGAATGAAGTGGAATGAAGACCATCGTATTGGACAATAGGAGGGTAAAGCAAACTCTCACTAAATTTTCAGCCTTTGTGTAATTTTCATACATTTTTTTCCTTTGTTTCTGTTCAGGCTTTACGGTGGACATATAAGCAGCAGTGGCCAAGGAGTCTTTTACTTTATTATGGCATTTGAAAAATAACTGAAATTAAATTGCAGAAGCAAATATGAATGAGGACTTTGGGAATTTCTGCAGCAGATCCTGTGGAAATCCACTGATGGTTGGTGAAACAGGATGATTTTAAGGGAATCAATCCGTCCTATATGCATATCCATCTGTAAACCACACGTCCAATCAGGGTCACAGGAGGGCTGAAGTCAATCGCAGCCTTCAATAATAAAGACAAGTTATGCTTTAAACAGATTAAAAGACTCAGATACAGGACATGTAAAGCCTGTTTTCCAGCAGGAATGCATGTCTGCAGACATTTGGGTATCCTAATGTCACTCTTAAAGCCACATCAGATATATTCTCAGCCTGAGACCATTTTCTCACACATTATCTCATAAATCAAATAAAACCAGTAAATATTTATATTTTCATTTGTTTCACTACCTGTTTACTCTCAATAGCATCTCACTCTGGACATTTAGAATAATATCTTTACAAAAATCTATATTCTCTGCACACAAATACTTATCATACTGCCATACATCAGCAACAACATGCTAGCTTGCAATAAGCCAGCGTTAGCCTTGAGCCCGGCCACTGGCTTGACAAATGAGAAAGTAAAGAGTTTGAATGTGCAGATGAATGATCCTGATGATTGCCCAGGATTGTAATAAAACACTATGTCAGCTTTAATGCTGTTAGGGTTTCCCTGCTCTGCCAGCTGAGTTGCTCCTTGGCCTGTCTGAGCCCTCCGATTTGATTTCTAGTGAAACATCTGGATGCTAGTTTCATTTGTTACCGACAAAAAGTTCAGAACAAGAAGAGACATTGCAAGAACAGTTCTTTTTTTCTTTTTACTCAAAGTGAAAGCTTTTCCTCATGTTTACAGTAACATTCCTTTTATTTATATGTGGACAAATATACAATGAAGTGCAAGAATCACAAGGTTTGTCCAAATATATACAAAAAAGTTAATTTAAATGTGAACATAATTAGAAAAAACTGGTTCACTGCAACAAAAAGCCAATGATAGGAGGCCAAAAACGGCTTACAAGACACAAGAGGGAGGTGGTTCTCTGGTTGTGGAGAACCGAGCCAGTTCTTAGCAAGAACTTTCTTAGAACTGGCACTAGCAGAAGCCTTGAACCAGCAATGGAAGCACTGGAAGCACTTCAGCGGAAAAGTCCAAGCTGCTCAAAGCTTTTTCACACAACCCCTCTCAGATGATCACATATTTCGTCAGGCTCAAATAATGCTTTTGTCATGTGTGTGTTAGTGCGTTTGTTTCATAACCCGTCATAAATTTAAGCACCATCATCCATCAGGGTGAAATTTCCAGACAGTTTCCAGGCTGACTCAAACTGCTGGATGATTTATGCGATTACAGTGACAAACCGTAACTGACAGGGAACGCAGTAATACAACAGATTCAAATGTGATTTCTTTTATGTTATTTGTTTTGTGTCAATTCCTTTAGTTATGTTGATGCTAACATCCTGCTCAGCATGGTGTAAAGCACATTAGCATCCACAGATCAGCATCTTGGGTCAAACCATTTGCTTCCTGTCAGGATTTTAAATGATTAAATAGGCTATTTTCTATTTTTCTAAACTTTATTTGACTCTGAACATCAGTTGTTGCTGCTGCTATTGAGGACTTTTACTTCTTTGTCTCTTTTCTGTGCTTGTTTATAAGTGTCTTTGTGGTTCTCCTTTTTCGTATAAATCCTATGCTGAGGAACTAGAAAAGATCTTTGTGGTGGCAGAGTACGGTGGGAAGCCAGCTGGGTTCTTATTTGTGGAAAGCATTTAAAGCTTAAAGAGAGGCTCCCTTGAACCAGTTGGGGTCGTGGAGTCGAGCGTTTGCGGAGGCTTGTGCCCAAGGCCATTCCTCTGAAATGGTCTCATCTCAGGCTGCCACGGAGAGAGAGGGGCTGACAGAGAGTTTTCAGGAAACTGTGGGCTGAGGAGGCATTGTGTTGGTTTAAATAGAGGCGTAGAAAGACCAAGAACATCACAAACTTTTCCTTTCATCTTTATTTACTATTGAATTTACTATATATCTTATAGGAGTTGGTGAATTTAAAATTCAACTCATGCATGCTGCATTATATTCATGAATACTTATGGTGTTATACGATGGAAGACAAGCTGCGTCTGGAAACAAAATGCAAAAGAAGCTACAAAATCTAAATACCATGTTGCAGCAGTGCTGAGAAACATGATCCTCAGTGACATTTTTAATTATTGTAGAAAAATGCAGTTTTCAGAATAATGAGCCAATTTTATTGATAAACAAAACGTTGAATATTGAACATTCTAATTAAAAGCTATTTAAAAAAAAAAACTCCACAAGGTGTTTGGAGGGGTGTAGAATGAAAGTACAGCATATTTTTTAAAGGAGTACAGCGCAAGTTCCAGCTGCAGGTCTGTTTTATTCCCAGAGCAGATCGGAGCTCCCTCCATTTAAACAATAAAAAAAAGCAGTTTGGTTTCCCCCATCTTACTCCAGCGCCGGTCAGACTCAATTTTTGTTCTCTCCATTTCACAAAACTTTTCTTCTTTGTCTTACTGGAGTCTGAGTTGGGGTTTGAGAGGCACCTGTTCTTCATCTTTTAGCAGCAGTCAGTGTTGTCTCAACGAGTGCGGATATGAGGTGGCAGAATACATAACACTGGTGCAGCCAGACGACTGAGAATGCACAGCTCGTCTCCCCAACAAGCGAACCCTTGAGGCTTCATACTCGAAATTGTCGCATTGAACAGAAATTAGGTGAGATATATGAGGGAAATGGGAGAAGAGAGAGAGAGAGAAAAAAGAAAAAAAAAATACAGCAGACAAATCCTTCTGTCTTTCTACTTTGTTGATACCATTAAGCTGTTTGTGTTATCTTTATTTTTATTTTTCTCTCTTTTCAATGCTTTGTTGTTTGTTGATCCTTTTTACCTTTTGATTCAATTCATCTTTTATCCTTTATCCTTTATGTTTTTATAATTATGTTTGGAATAAAGTTATAAAAAAAAAAAAAAAAAAAAAAAACAGTATAAGAGACCACCGCAGTGAAGAAAGATCTGTCAGGCAATTGTAAGAGTATATGGAGGAAAGAAAAGAACATTATTTAACATTTAAACTTGCACAATGCACCTTTAAATTATATTTAGCCTGAAAATAAACATAAACTAATTTTAACAGGTTCGACAATGGTGTTATATCTACAAGCCAATACAGGCCACCGTTACAGGTTGCCAAATACGGTCTCTACTTTGCAGTAATATGATGGCACAGTTAGGCTGGCAGTGGGATAAATGGTGGAGTTGGCAAGTCAAGCAGCTGCTTCAGAGCCCCGGAGAAAATGTTATCTGGCTCAGAAGAGGAGTGACATGAGAAGAATAGAAACTAGAGTAAATTTAGGTGAAGCCCAGATGGACAATTTGATGTTTGTCAATATCTGAAATTCAGTCACGATATGATTTTGTTTCGATTCGATTTACGATCCATCGATTGATATGAGACAAGTAATAAACAAGGTCATTGCTTGTTTCTTTTTTTTTTTTTTTTTTTTACATAACTGTAAGCTCCTACTAACTTGAAAGTGCATGCAGTACAATGTCCCTGTGTTATATCCACTGCAACTACAAACAGGTATTTTTTAACATAAGAATCCCCACTCAGGCGGAAAATATTGTGTAAGAAGAACTTTAAAATAAAGCCTTTAAAAAAGAAAAAAAAAAGGGGGGGGGGGGGGGGGTTGATATAGGGATGGTCAATATTGGCTTTTTCTTAACAAAAAAAATATATATATCCAATATTGTCCAACTTTACGATAGCTGATGTAAACCGATACCATATACTGTATCAGATGCTAGCAGGTATTAGCCAAAATGTGGCTAATTCTGATGTTTCTGACAACTTGATAACTTAACCAACAACTTTAAACCAGACATATTATATGCAGCTTCAAACCAAGTCAGTCTGTAGCAGCAGCAGCTGAAGTGTAGTCACATGATTCTGAAAGGAATGCTGGGATATGAAGTTCTTCTAGAATAACTTTTTAACATGCTGGACCAGTGATAATGGAAAAAGATCTTGTGAGATTTCATAACGGAACAATGATATTTCTCAAGATTTTGCTAGTGGAAATATCGATCCGAAAAAAAATGATACCGATATCTCCCAATGTCCCACTTCAATACTGATTCTTGCTGATAACATCGGACATCTGTAGTTTGATATCAAGTTTTGTCTGATTTACATCAATATAGAGCAACGTATTGTTACACCCCTAGAATGCATTCCAGGCAACTGACTCAGTCACTCAAATGACTCAAAACCTGACTCTGTTTGATGAGTGACTCATTCAAACTTGAGTCTGTAAAAAAGAAGTTTACAATCACTAAAAGACATCCTGAGATACCCGAACTCCCTCAGTGAACCTCCCAGCTGGCTGTGCATGTAGACAAGAAAACAAGCCTTCCCTGAGTCAGATTTTCTGCTGTGTTTCCAGTAACAGCAAGGCCACCCAGTCCTGCAGCTCCACAGACATCCAACCAGTTCTGCTGCTTTTTCACTACAATACAAGCTCAACGTGCATTCTCATTATTAAAGCAGCCTGAATCACACCATGACCAAAAGCAAGCGCTGTTGAAGGAAAGCGCATAAAAGGTTTCTGGTACAGACTCAGAGGTCTGACAGCTGTAGCTCCCAATCTGGCTCATTTTATGCAAATCTTTCTTTTGTACTTCTGGTTTTATGTGGTGACCTGTTCCAGGCGCAGAATGATCAAATTATCAAGCTTATTTCTTATTCATAAATCCATCTTATAGGTGCACAGAGAGAATCATTTACGCAATTTACTGTCTGATTGAAGGACTAAATCTATTGTATCACTCAATTCGGCAATTAATGTCTGTATTTACACACAGATGTCTCAATGAAGATCTGCTTCTTGTTTTTCCCCTCTACTGAAGGTAGGTCAGAATGGCAGGCAGGTCAGTCCAGGGTCTGGACCCTGATCAGGGTCAGGTTAGGAAAAAAATGCATGGACATTCCTGAAAAGATGTCATTTTGCAGCACATGCTGCTTTCCTATGTAAATTAAATTATCTGCAGAAGTGGAAACAAGCTTTTCTAAGGACACTCACACAACCCCGTATCATCACAGAAGCTGTCTACAAGGCAGCTATACGCTGAACACTTTCAGCTTTTGTACAACCTCACTGAAAGAAACCCTATGCAACAGAAGCTGATGATATCGGCCATGACATCGTATTTGATGTCCACAGACTGAATCTGCTGTGAGTCAAAGCTGCTGATTTGATTGAATTTCACAAGTTTGCTCATCTTGCCTCCATTTCCAATGCTCAGGGTTTTTTTCTTTTTCTTTTCTTTTATGTTTGTTTCTTACAGAGACTGAAAAAAAAGGTGACAAACCTTCTGTTCACGTGACCCCTGGTTTCTGAGGAGCTAGAAATGAAGCCAGTTGGGTGTTTCCATTGTCGCCATCTTCGCCGCATCGCATGTGTCGTCACTCCTGGAAATTACAAAAATGGGCAAAGAGCAGCCACGGGGCAAATGATTGACAGCTGACATACTCTGGGCTAAATGCTATCTGAGCTAACTCGAAACTAACAGGAGCTAAAGGAGATTAGCCCCCCAAGTGGCGGGCTAAAGGTAAGACATGCTTAGACTTGCTATTAGCTGACTAAAAACAGCCGTTGTGCTACTCTTCTGCAGCCTGAGACCTTACCGAGAGCAAACAAGGAGCTAACTAGGCGCCACCGGTTGGCAGGCCGACATCCAGTCTGATGCATGTCAATCAAAAGGACACGCCCCCCAATTATGTGTAATTTCAAGATTAAATAACATCTAAATGGATGAGTTATAAAAAAAAAAATTCACCCCCTCACAGTTGACATGAAGGTAAACTTGACCTATTAAACCTAAAATGATTTTCTGAACCAGGCTGTAAACATGTTTGTTTCTGCTGTAAAGTTGGCCTTTTTAACATGGGAGTCTACGGGGATTAGCAATGTTTTGCAGCCCCTAGTGGATGAAGGGAGAACTACAAAAAGCGTGGCTGTGTTGTAAACACACACGTGAATGAAGAGTATGTTGAAGACGAGACACGGTCGCGCCGTGTTCGGTACCAAAACCCAGTTAGGTCGACCTAAATGGGTCCTATGTGACTACAGGCCACGTTATCCTTCTCTGGTTTTTATTGATCAGTGAAATGTAAGACCAACAACCACAAAAGTCTCCACAAATGTCTCAATGATCATCGTAGGGACAGCTCAGAATGCTGCAGTGAATGCTGGGATTGGTCATAATGGTCCTTTCTGTGTTTCATCCTGAGCACAGGACACAGGTTCATCTGAAAACATGATGAGACGGTCCCTCCTAGAGAAGTTGAATAAGGTTAAAGCATTTTCAGTTTTCACCCATAAAGATTTTAGATTAAATTTCTTATTTCGTAACGAAACACTTTCTAAATGTTTTCCACAGCAAGTTATCAATGGGGTTAAATCAGGCACCATAACGAGATCACAGTGGGTCCAGTTTAGGCCGACACTCTTCTCATTTACGCACCAGAAGTCCTCCCAAGTCCTTGAATCATTTAATAATAATGATCTTAGCATCGGATAGAGAGAAATATACAGATCTCTGATCATTTTTTTTTCTCTAAGGAACACTCTGTTTACATATTGTGATGATTTAATTTATTTTTTCTGTGCGCTGCTGTTGTGCTAAATAGATTTGCTTTGCCATGGAGATCTTTGTGGACATGCTGGAAATAAAGCTTTGTGGATTTAAAGCCTCCCTTGATGCTTGAGTGTTATTCTTTATTTAGACTATTGCTAAGTTGCATGTTTATGGTGGACCTGACAATGGAAAAGAAAGGAAAGGGGGAGAAAAAAGAGAAGAGTGAGGAGAAAAAAAGTAAACAAACCAACAACTGAAACAGGAATCAGAAAAAAAGCTGCACCTGCAAAGGAACCGAACACAAAACATCCAACGGTCTCTGAAAACAAAGCAGACAATCACCAGGAGCAACGATGAGAGAAAAATCGAACAGGGACAATTTAATCCAAACAACACCAGAGCAAGTATATGAAACCATAACTGAGGCGATTGGTGAGCCAACTTGCAGGGCAAAATAAATACATAAATAAACAAGTGATTGTCTAACTCCATATTAGAGTCCCTCTGTACACCTTTGCTCCTGAAAACTGAGTTTCAGATTGTAAAACTCTGTGCTTTGACTCATTTTAATGGCACTCTGACATTTAGCCATCATTGCCCTGCAGCACCCAGAGACTAAAAGATAAGCAGGGGGGGGGGGACACAATTAAATGTTTGTTTTTTTTTATCTAATTAATTAGATGCTTTGTAATCAATTAATCTCAATTAATTGCATTGCAAAAATTGCGCCAAAAAGTAAAATTTTCTTTATTTAAATAGATTTTTAAGGGCCACTGAATAAAATATTAGACCAGACATTTAAAGTGTAAACTCCAGCTCTATTATTGTCTGACCAAATTCATTTAATTGTATTCCAATTTAAAAGAAAAGGTAGAAAAAGAAATAAAAATGATCCCTGACCAAAACTGAACAGACCTAAAGTTAAATCATTTTAAGAACTTTAACTATTAAACTGGCTTTTGTCTAATTAAGAGTCTACAACATGTTACAGTACTTAAACTTTCTGTCCACACTTCATTAAGAAGCATTAATATCTAACAATCAGTGGCAGCTTTGAGTTTTATTTTCTGGCTCATGGAGCAGAGGTGAATATCTACTGTTGTCTGGAGCTGATGCTTCCTGCAGCCTGTCTGTGTTTGAAACAGGGGAGGGGCCTGCAGTAGCACCCCCCAGCTAGCATAAGCATGCAAATGACGTGTTCTTTCGAGTCTGTCTCTAAAAGTCTCAAAAAACACCAGAAAAAATTTCCCTAGACTTTTAGCTTGCTGCTTTATAAAGAACAGTTACCAGAGGGTCTGAAAAATGGCTAAATATAGCAACAAAGTCATAGGTTTTGCTGTGTCCATCAGCGTAACTAGGTGTACCAGAAAATCGGCCCTAACAAAGGTTCCACTTTGCTTCAAATGCAAACTGCGATTACAAACATTGACGTTTTTTAATGCATTAATTTTCCCGTAATTACTTAATCATAATTAATGTGTTAAAGTCCTACCCTTAAAAATGATGTGATTCCCAACTTTTCCTTTTTTCCCAGTATCAGGCAACAGCTGCTTTTTGCTTTATAGCACCACACAACAAACCAGCAACTGGATTGCAACACACTGGCGGTTTTGAACCTGCGTCATGGCTGATTCAGCAAAGAAACACAAGAGAATGTAATCAGAAGAAACAAGGAAAAGAAAGAAAATGACAGAGCACGAGATAAAAGTCGTCTGAATCGACTTTTACCTGCTGGAGAGAGCTCAGAGAAGAGACAGAATGCAGGACTGATGTTGAATTAGCTTTCACCAGAAGTGCCGAATCTGTGTCAGATGATGCTAAGAATTGTTGGCCGGTATAAACTCTTGAATTCCATCATTCTTTCGTTTTCATTGTATCACTTGCCTTAATTTCACCGTTCAATACTTTTTTTTAATATGCTGCAGGTGAAAAAAGTAGAAAGGAATGGAAGGTTTACAGCATTTACAGATTAAATGAAAAAGTGAAATTGCAAGAGTTTATACTTTGTACGGCAAAATTAATGCTGATTAGGGATGGGTATGCCATTAACATTTGAATCAATACTGTACCAATTTCCGGTAGCTGGGAATCGGTGCCGGTACCCAATTTTCGGTACTTTTGTGTGTGTATATGGGACCTTCACACAGGTGAAGGCTGATCTCTCGTCTACCTCGCTGAGCAGAGCTACTTTCTCTCGATACTCGAGGCAGCTCCAGGAACTTTTATTTAGACATCTTGTTTTGCAGCCTGCTGTTGGTACAGTTTTCTCTGGTGAACTGGAAGCTGTAAATTCTTTCTAGGAGTGGGTGTGAGTGTGAATGCGAATGCATGTGTTGGAGCTGTGATTGAGTGCTGACTTGTCTCAGGTGTCACCCTTCCTTACGGCCAGTGTTCCCTGGGCCGGGCTGACCCTGAATGAGCAGAGTGTTAAAAATGGATGGATGTTCTGGAAATGCACCACAGAGCTTCCAGACAGATGTCTGGACTTCAGCCCAGATGTCTGCTGAGCATTTCATTCTGCCTGAATGGCATGTCTCACAGCTTCAACTTCAGGGGGAGTTTTAAAGCCATGTTGGTGTTTGAAGCCTTTCCTTTTACAACGGAAGCCTATTTCCACAGAGAGGCGGCCTAGCACCAGTCATGTGTTTCTGCTTTCAAATATCATAAATGGAATCAGAGACATGACAACAGGTTTAGTTTTCATTTGTTGAAGGGTTCGCCTTGTAAAGTTCAGAAAACAAGGACAACAGATGAGCATCTGGCGCCTGAAAGTTGCCTCATACAGCCTTGTAGAGATAATAAATGAAATGAAATGAAAAATACTTTATTCATCCCCGAAGGGAAATTCAGTATTGTAAAAGCTCACTTTTTTTTTTTTTTTTTTTTTATAAAAAACAAAAGTCTAGTTATCTTTTCTTTAGGGTGATGGTTGCTGGCAGGAAGAATTCCTGTATCTCTCCGTCCACACAACTTGACGCAGCCTCCCACTGAACACACTCTTTGATTCTTCACCGTGTTGTGGAGAGGAGGGAAGTGTCCTCCATTATCTTCATCAGCTTGTGAAGCATTCTTTTTTGAACAATCAGCTCCAGCGCCCAGAGTTATCCCCAGCACAGAACCAGCTTTCTTATCACTTTTTAGTTTCTTCAAGTCTCTGTTCTATGCTGCTGCCCCAGCAAGGCTGCAAAGCAATTCACTTTCTACCACAACTATAGAAAATCAACATCTTTTTCAGACATTAAATATTTTAGCTTCCTTAAGAAGAAGAGTCTGCTCAGACCTTTCTTGTAGATGAGTCACAGTTGCATTTCCAATCAGTTTGTTGTCCCGAACTCCAAGGTATTTGTAGTTCTCTACCACCTCCACCTCCTCTTCCAGGATGTAGACAGACTATGCTCTTATTCTTGCTCCTCCTAAGTCAACAATCATCTCTTTAGTCTTCTGTATTTAAGATGACTGATTGTTACTGCACCATTTCACAAACTATTACAAGTCCCTTATTCGCTTCTTGTCCATCACTAATACACCCCACAACAGCAGAGTCATCAGAATATTTCTCAAACACCAGAGTGACTGGAGTCTGGGGACAGGTAAAGAGGAAGGGAGGTACAGTCCCTTGTGGTGCCCAGTGCTGCGACCACCATCTCAGACACACAACCTTTCAGTCTCACAAACTTGTCTTTTTGGGAGCGAAATCCAGGTGGTTGTGGAGGGACCACCTGGGTTATGGAGCTTCTCACATAGCAAAGCAGCGAATAGTATTAAATGCACTTAAAAATCAAAAACATGACCCTCAAAGTGCTGCCTGACTGTCCAATGAGGGGGCCTCTGAAGCAAGAAATGAGGCGTCTTCAACCCCAAGCCCATTACATCGAACTGAATGTCCTGGTGTCACTTGCTTGTTGATGAGCCAGAAGAGTCTCTCCAGGACTTTCATGATATATCAGCAACTGGTCTGTAGTCATTTGTCAGCGTGGGTTTTTAGGGACTGGAACAAGACAGGATGTTTTCCACAGCACAGAACTCTGTTCTGTCTCAGGCTGGTGTAAAAGGTGCTGAAACCGGACATAGTTGTTCTGAGCAGGTCTGAGAACACTGGGACTGACACCATCTGACCTGCGCCTGTCCGGTTCAGTTTTTCTAGTTGTTTCTTACCTGTCACAGGAGACAGCAGGCTGGAGGGGAGGCAAGAGGTCCAGGAGCCTGATGGGAGGGGAGAGGCTGTGTTCGGCCATGACTGAGGTGCAGGGGACAGAGGGAGGGGGACAGGAAGCGGAGCCATGGGGGTGTGGGGTTGGGTTGTCGGCAGGGGGTAACTGAACCTATTGAAGACTGTTCAGTTCGTAGCTCTGTCCAGACCTCCGTCAGTCTGGTCCCCCTTTAGCTCCAGTGATTTTCTTCATTCCCACCATACATCCCTCACGTTGTTCTCTAGCTGGCCTCCAACTTCTTCCTTAGTCCTCCTTCACTTCTTAGTCTTTTTTCAGTTGTTTTTTGTGGTCTTCAGTAACTCCCTGTCTCCATCCCTACCTTTTATTTCAGCCTTTTCAGTCCTGTGACCAGGTTGTTATTGAGCACCTCACTGTTCTTGTTGCCTGTCCACACAAGTTTATTAATCTGTCACACACTCAGTCTGTGTTATGTCATCTCCATAGTCCAGACTTCCGTCTGTGCCTCAAACACCCTCTCAGGCACTCAGCCCAGTACCAGTTTAATTGTCCTCCTAATCTGTTGCTCCTGGCTGTAGGTGAGTGAGAAGAACCATTATACAACTCCTAGAGAGCAGGGCAGAGCTGAGCATTCTTTGTATTTGCATAAAAGCCAACATCTTATTTTCTCTGTGGAGCACACAAACTCTGAAAGTTGTAATCAGATCAATACTGGTATTATGATTATTACTATTAAGCACACCGACAGCAGGAAGAATAAAAGAATTAGAGTACATCTTTCTTTTTTCCCCTCAGGCATGGATAATAGCATCGTCCTGAACGTGGCTGGACTGATGAATGATTCCTCTTCCTCCCTGCATGCTAAAAATAGACAGGACTGTTTTACAAACCTCTGTGATTTAAAATTTAAATCTATGACAGCTAATATACACTGCCCGCCCACCGCCTTTTATTTCGGCCTTTAGCTTTATTCGCAGCATCGCTGTGTTTCCAGCTCTCATTCCCTTTATTTCATCCTTTCATCATTTTTCACATCTTATTTTGTAGTCTGCCACACACTCCCAAAATCCTCATGGGTCAGTCTGACTCTGTGGGGCCAATCCTTGTGATTGTCTATATCCCTAACCATCTTTCCAATCTAGCCCTAATTCTGCCGGTCATCTTGGTATGGCCGGCCATCAGCATCCATTATGAAACCTCTCATTCAGTATATTCAGTATCAGCTGACCTCATTATCTAGCTCA
Source organism: Atherinomorus stipes (assembly GCA_023101725.1). Taxonomy (NCBI): domain Eukaryota; kingdom Metazoa; phylum Chordata; class Actinopteri; order Atheriniformes; family Atherinidae; genus Atherinomorus; species Atherinomorus stipes. Next base: position 12,663 of record JALJCO010001588.1, on the reverse strand, counting down.
TACTGTTGCTAACCTACCTAGCCTCAGCCCCCAATCATCACACTCCCCCACAGGCTCAACAGTAGCACTAGGCTATCTCCCTCATCTCCTTCCAGCCCATTTCTTCCCAACATGTCCACTATCCTTCCAGTTTTCATATGCGTTGACTTTCTCAACCCAGTTTTAGTAGTTTCTCATCTCCTATTTTTCCCTCTTATCCATATTTCCCTCCAACAGACTAACATCTTTTCCAACCCTTGCTTTCCACATGTGTTTAGATAAGCCCATTCCCAGTTGAACTTTTCCACAACCCCTCAGATTACAAGGGCCATCTATTTCTTGAAACCAGCTTTTTGCCAGCTGTATGTTTCCCTTACAGAGAAATTCATATGGGATCTATAAAATGAATCAGTTCATGTTACGGTATGAGGGGAAGCCAAACACAAGACTCATCATTTACTACCCTGCAAGTTATCCAGGCTTCAATCCAACGTGTAGATTCTGCTGTTGTCAGTGAGTGTCTGTAAACTGTGTGCATGCAAACCCCTGAGGTTGGGAAAGATCCATAGTTTCCATTAAGAGTAATTCTTTGTCTGATCATCTGCTGAGTAAACATGCAATCCTTCCAAGTGGCCCATTATGAACAAAGACAATGCCAAGCTGTTTAAAATCAATTCATCAAAATAGGTTAATGTAAGGCAAGTTGGTTCTCCAGCCATATGCACAGTATGACTTTTCTTATTAAAATGTTTCTAGAAATACTGTATATACTGTTGTTTTAATGGACATTTTCAAAAGAGTTTCACAATACAGGAAACGACCATTCATATGCAGTAATTAGACCCGCCCCGAACAGCCGCTCCTCCAGGACATCTTGCTTCATATTTTGCCTGCTTGAATTTAACGTGGAATGAAAGGAAGATTCCATTTCTACACAGAACTATTGAGCTAGTAACTCCAGACCTAGTGCTAATGGCACTAATGGCATGGTAATCAGGTGTCAATATTTATATTTTGAACCCATCAAAATTGATGAAACATTCAAATGTTCTAAAAAAAAAATAAAAAATAAAGTTTTCTTCTGCGCCCCTCTACTAAAGATGATCTGTGGATGTATTATTTTGGAAAAATGTATTATGATGAAAAAGTTGACCTTTAATCATTCCATATACAGTACAATTAATTTAGAATGAAAAAAAACACAGTTATCTCTCTACATTTTAAATTATACAGCAACCTTATGTGGCAGGACAAAGGACCATTCAGGGACATTCCTTCGGCCAAGTAGCCAGGGCACATGATCACTTGGAGGCATAGTGACAGAACCATCAACCACCACACTTACATAAGTTTATTGAGTAATTCATTTATTCATGAACAATCTATGGATTTTATAACATGTGCTTTAAAGGAACAGATGAAATGACAAACTGTATTCAGTTTGGTTCTGAAAATGAACTTTACTGGGCGCGGAAATGCCTCTTTTCAAGGCTGAGTTTTACAGCCTATACATATAGTATAGGGTTCATATACTGTATATATAAACACTAATGTCATCTCCCAGCTGCAAAGTAATCTAACAATATAGCTGGTGTTTACCTTTCAATAAGTCATGGAATGTGGTAACAGCTGAACATGTCCATGGTGGTGCTATTTATACACACAATTTGTTTGATCACTCTAACAGAAGGAATAATTGACAGATAATCCACAACAATTTCGAAGACATGGACCTGATGGACCCGTCAATGATAGCTGCGTTTGTCGCTGATGATTAACCAGGCAGGGTTAACAGTCAAAATAAATGTAAATAAAGCAAAAGCTTCCGCCTCCTCCTACTTCTTCCTCTTCTTTTGAATTGACAGACTAAATGCCACTTTGGCGTAATACTGCCCCCTGCAGTTTGAGGACGTATTTGCATTTAAGGGGTGTCCCATTTCTAAGTTACAAAATAGCCCTTAACACTTGCTTTTGAGGGGCTACTAAAAATTGAGGGTTAAGATTGAGGGTTAAGATAGGAATTGGAATTGGCCTTATGTCTAGATCCCTAAGTATATACATTGAGTTGTAGCCATGTGATTGACTGATTCACTGTGTAACCAAGCAATTAAACAGATAGACGTAAAGTAGCCAGTAAGTCAATATACTGTTTACTGTAATATGGTAAGAGATGCGTGAGGGCTTATATGAATCATGGATGCTAGCTGTAATGCCTTAGTTAAGGAAAAAACAAAAATGTGAGTACAGTTGTGGAAAAAGGTCTGATTATTTTTTCCACAGGAATTGTTAAAGCTCTGTAGACATGAATGTTTTCAGGTTCAGTGGGTTGTTTAAAGATTCTTGGCACTTCTGCAGTGGCTCATTTTTTAGCACAGTTTGCTGCTTGGTTCAGACCAACACTGGGGCGACCTGGGGTCTGGTTCAGACCAGTGCTGGGGCAACCTGGGGTGTGGTCAAATGGTCTTTTTGCTCTGATGCTTCCTAACTGAGTGAAATGATCCAGAAATATCTGAGTGAGATGAGCACAAGTGGAATTTGCTCAGTGTTCAGGAAAAGGAGTTTCACTGCCTCCTTTAGGAAACATTAGGGATTTTCCATCTCTACTGTCTTTGCCAAATTCAACATTAGAGATTAATCTGAATATATAAAGATGAGAAAATGAGATGAATGGAAATGAAAACTGAAATTAAAAGAGGAAATGCCTCTGACAAGAATATTTAACATTTAGGGCTTCTTCACATCCTTTTCCTCTATAACCAACCTTGATAACTAAATAATGGACTTTGAACTGTGTACATGTCCCTACCAGTATCCAATGACTCCTGTCCCCTCTCCCTCACAAACAGCTGAAAGATCTGTGTTCTGGGCTTTATCTGCAACGCATGTTGCTGCAATCAACATTATAACCCATTTCAGCTGTAATGATTGGCTCTGCTTTTTCATTTCTCACAAACTAATTGGCTGTCCTCGCCATATCTGTTAAGTTTTGGATTTGAATATACAGTACACTGTAAAAATGACAGTTTCTTAATTAAGATACTGTACCATTATCTCTTTTACATTGCAACTGTGATTTTAACAGTTAAAAAAAAAATGGCAGCTGCAGTTCCAAGTTTTTAAACTGTAAATATTTCAGTAAAAAGGTGTCAACTAAAAGCTGCCAGTTTTTAATAATTGTTTTTTTCTTTTAGTAAACTAACATGAAAGTTGTGGACTGCTAAAGTTGTGCTTCCCGAAATGGCATACCATAATAATTTTTACATTGCCACCGTAATTTATAGGTGATAAGCTGTCAGTTTTTTCACTGTGAATTTTATGAATATTTTTTCTAAAAACAATAGGTTTTGTACTGTTAATAACTGTTGTTATTGCAAGAAAATGTAAATAAATAACGGTTGTGTACTGCAAAATTTACAGTTGTCAAAATGACATCCCGTTATATCCTCTACATTCTCACTGTAAATTTTGCAGTAAAAAATGGCAACAACAGCTGACAGTTTTTCACTGTAAATTAGCTGCCACGAGCCATCCAACCACCTCAACCAAACTTCAATATCCCCTAAGGTAGCTTCATACATCAGATATGGACGAAATCTGCCCGTCCGTACCAAACGTTGTCTCCGCTACTGGCCTGCATACCTCGGACCAGTTTCAGCGTTGTTATAAATGTTGCTCCGTACACCCTCTAGGGGGCAGTGTTGCATCAAAATTTACCGTTCAACAATTGCGAACATGGCGTTGGTAGAGGAGGTAGTTCTGCTGCGTCTACTTCAGGAAAGGCGGGAGAAAATAGGTTTACGCGGCGGTGGCATGTCGATCCACTTCAAAATGGTCAAAGTAATTTAAACTTTTGACATTTTTAAATGTCCTCTTCCTACTTTTCCTAATAAGTTTTCACGAATGGGTAAACTCTGACTCTATACTGTGGCCATGATTTCCTCAGGTATTGCTCCGTTTTGTCTGGAGCACTCCGGATTTGTAAGTTCCCTTACAACGGACATACTGACTGTTGAAACAACCCCCATAGACGGATGAAAGTTTCCGTATCCATATTTACCATAGGTTTACCATAGGGTATGAATAAGCTTTTGGACTACATTTTGAGACAAGTGTATTAGCAATCTAAAGTAACCACTTACTAACTTCAATTAGGCAGATCAGATTCTGATGCTGTGGACATTCTTATATTATATTACAGCCTAAATAATACACAAAAGGGTACATGAAGCACATTTATTTATTTTATAGATTTTGTTTACATATTTACTGTTTATTTCTTATTGGGCTACTTGTCTGTAAGTTAAACTTTTATATTTTACATTACATTTCTTCTAATTTAGTGTTAGTTGACACACTGCAGAGGTTGGACGAAACTGGCGCAGGGCCCGCCCCAGGCGGGGGGGGGGCTTCTTCTCCTCCCCTTCAGCGGGTTTGTGTTTTTTTCTTCGCTCTTTTCTTTTTCTTTTCCAGCCCTAACGAAATTCTTTAAAAAACAAACAACAAACAAACAAAAGGGATACACGTTTCTTTGTGTATTTGTTACACCACTGCATCAAAGCACTCACGTATCCAAAATCAGCTTCTCTTAATGAGAAAACGCCAAATTAAGATTGTTAATATGTCATAAGGGTTGACAGTCTGGATGTGTTTGTTGTCGTGACAACCAGGCTTCTGCAGGTTGCATTTCCCATGAAGCTGGTGACAGAGCTCGGTTTGAAGAGGCAGATTATTTTTTATTTTTACATTACAAAACGAAAAAATACAAGTACGGGAGGTTGGTGGGAAAAGGGTTTAAAATACGGTAGTTTCACGGCCAAAATGGTAGACTTGACAGCTATGGTCCTCGTTATCTCTCACTGTGTTGAGAGCATTGGTGGTGCTTGCTAGCTCCCGTTTGCTAGCAGCAGAGAGCGTTGCCAATGCTTTGTTGGGTGTTATGTCTTTAACACAGGGGCGAAGAATAGGAATTAGTTCTCTTTTTTGGTACAGATTCCAGCAAGGAAATGGGCCATAATCATTTATCATGTTTTCAAATAAAATGAGAAAACTAATGATGTTAGAGGAGAAGTTCATTTTTACATCAATTCTATGAATTCTCTTCAAACTGTAAGGAGCTGTAAAATGTTATGATTTCAAGACAGTTGTTACAGAGCATCATCAGCCCTAATCAAGATGATCCTTTCAACCAAACACATTTGAAAAGCAAAATAACAAAAAGAAAGAAAAGCACATAAACATTGATGTCAATCCCTGAATGGAACATTTTTTTCCCCCACTACATTACATGGTACTGCAAACAAAAACAAAGAAAGATTTAACAAAAATTTATTCCAGAGGCATCTGTGGGACACTTTATATCCCTATATTCCTAAATTTTGAAGGCATACGTCAAAATTTGACGTATCCCTTCTCTGAGATAAAAACATGAATATAATGCAGTGCTTGATGAGCTTTTACAAGAGTATCTTACAGCTAGTGATGCGACTGCAGAACTTATTGTTGACGACGGTTCATAAACAAGTCCTCACAAACCTCTTCAACCTTTGCCTTAAATCCATGACGTTTTCAAGAAAAAGTCTGTAGAGGAAAAAAAAACAGGATGCAATGATACCGTTTAACTGACATCAACAAAGCAGAAACAGTGTAGATGAAGTGTGTCGGAAAAACGTGTCCACAGATATTTGGATTTTTACGTTTTTCTCTGTGTTTCAATGAGAAACTGAGCTCAGCTTTTAGAGTCGTAGGAGTGTGGAAACCATGAAACTAAGGAGATACTCCCTTAAAAATAAAACAAATCTTCCCATTAAAACAGCAAACAAAATTATGTACTTATGTTAAAATTTTAACACCTTCTATTTTGATGTCAATGCCAGGGGTTATTGCTGCCAATTATGGATGCAAGGGTGTACAAGTGAATGCTAACATATTCAGCGAACTCTCAACATTGATTATCACATTCTGCACAGGGGCCCGACTATACCCAGAATATAACAGGATGCAAGTCACTTATAAGTACTCTCCATAAAATATGACTTTATTGAGAGCTATGCACCAAATCATAGATTTAAAAAAAAAAAAACAGAATTGCCTTCTTACAACAGAGCTGCATTATAAAGCTGTGGTTGGTTTCCACCATTAATGTCATAGCTGATTGGTTGCCAGCTATTTGGTCTAATGGCTGCATGACATGGTTTATACCCCTTAATTATAGCTAGATTATTGCCTGCCTTGGCTCTTCTGGAGAAAGCCAGGGTGTGGATGAGCGCTGTCAGCTCTTTCTGTCCGAAGTCCCTGAATTTCAGCTTCATTGGTTGTTAAGTGCAACATATGGAATGCCTCTCCCCGTCCTTGCACGTCTCCCAGTCGAATAATCAGGCTATTCTCAGAGGTCTGGGACAGTAGCTGCCCATCACAGCAAACTGTGTGGCCTGTTTATTGTTGCTGATAAAAATAGGCAAGACTTTTATCATTTCCTGTGCTTACAAAGAGAAATAATCATCTGAAGCTTGTTTGGTAGTTGGTGTTACAGCCCTCTTCCTAATTGCAAGAATATTATGCTTATGCAAGAGGTATTTATGATCAGAAGCTCTCCAGTATCCTTTGGTATGAGTGAAGTTGCTGCATGCGTTTAATATTCCGAGAGGTCCAGTGAGACAATAAAGGGAAGATGAATTGGATGAATTTCTGTTTCATAGGCATTATGCTGCAATTGTATCTTGACTGAGACGAGAGAGAAAAACAAGATGTGACACTCCCAGTGGCCAGGCTAAATGCTGGCAGAGGCCTTGTATGTATTCAAGGTTGACTCTTCTCCTTGGGGACCATTAGTTACAACCTTTGAGAAGTACTGATTGGAAGAGGAGGTGCTCTGCATATCAACAGGAAGAAGCATCCCCAGAGGTTGGTAGTCTGGTCGTGAAGGTGTAAAGAGGAGCTGATGAAGGGAGGTGGTGCAGAATGAATGAGAGCAAAGGGGACTGTGCATAAAAGAGGGTAAGAAAGATTAGAAATTCACAAAGGAAGGGTAATTAAGATGCATTTAAGCTAAAGATGTTTTAAGTGGTTGTGCAGGTGAGGGATCACAGTGATAGGAAAATATAAATTAATAAGGTTATGTTCAAAGTGATTAAAACTCAACTTGAGAATATTTATGTCAACAAATCATATTCAGAAGTTCCCATGAAGCCTGAATCTTTTACTGGTTTGAAGTGAAAGAAAAAGAAAAACAACCTACACCCGTGTACATACTATTTGCACAAAAGTGTGCAGCTTACATTTATTCCTCCACATATAATAACTATAACTATTTACATGTTTAACTGTAGCTTTTAAAAAATAAGCTCAAGTCAAGATTTTACTTACAGTATAACATCAACAACATCTCAATTGTTGGAAGTGAAGCATTTTACTTTTTTATGAAAAGTACTAGCCTGGTACACCAGCCTGATTAACGCCATGTGTGAGATACACGGCAAGTCAGTCTGGGTTCCCTCCGCTGGAGACTGATTTCCAATGCGAGACGAGAGTTGGGACAAACTGAACCGGAGAGAACCAATCAGAGAAACATGGAGGGGACGCAAACGTCTTTTTGTAAGGTGAAAGCAAGAAAACATTCAGAGCAGCAAATGGTTGTGGGTTTACGGACATGTGCAGCTCATTAAGATATCAGAAAGGGTATCATTATCCCGTCGCTCCTCTGTGGCCGCCATTCTGATTGTTTATGGTTAGAGAACTGAGTCGCCAAAAAAGCCTCCTGCGCTTTGATTAGTCCGGTCAATTTTTTTTTTTACCAGAGTGGAAATCGCTTCCCAATGGAGGGAACCCAGCCTGACTAACGCCATGTATCTCATACATGGCGTTAGTCAGGCTGGTGTGCCAGGCTAGAAAAGTATGTGCAGCATTCCCTCTTTTAACAGTCTACACATCTGGCGGTGAGGACACCAGCTGCTGGAATGCTGTTCTGTTCTGGTCTGAGAGGATTCCAGTTGATCAGGCCGGGATCTGGTGCTCCCTGATCCTGGTAATGTTTTTACTGGGCACCTAGACCCCTGACTTTCAGGCGGACCAGAGTTCGCTTTATTTGGTGCAATGTGAACACCAACCACATCCTGGTGCGTACCTTAGAAGCAACCTCTGGTCCTCCTGGAAGTCAGGGTCTCGGTTCACTTGCAAACAGAATGTCGGACTATCCAACGGATCTAATGGAAGTGACGTTTGTTGACCGCAATAAATATCTTGTAGGCAGAGATGGAGTGATAATAAGAAGCAGAAAGATTCCCACTTTAATCACGGAGTCTGGTTTTCCTTCTTCTTCCTGCTTATTCATCATTGATCAGTGGTTGTACTTGGGAACGCCCCCCACCCTCCCAGTGAGCAGTTGTAACTATGGTGATTTAACCAGGCAGTTTGGTCTGCTTCGGTTACTGCGGTTTGAATGCACACCCAAGCAAAGAAAGGTGTGAAATTTTTCACCCCCATCACCCCCTCCGTTTACTGCCTCCACTTCACACGACAACAAATTTGTTGCTATTTTAGTCAATGAGAAGCAGTCGACTACTCTGCCGACGCTTCGCTCCAGCACGCCCGCTCAGGCCCATTGGCCTCCACCAAAAATACGGATCACCTTTATTTTCTGGTCTGCTCGACTCCGTTTGGAGGAAGTTCCAAAGCTCAACGAGTGCAAACATCCAGTTTATAAGTTTTTTTATTTTTAACATCTACTAGAGAAATACTTGATTGATATGTAAAACATTTATAATTCATATTGTAGCATCTCAATAAAGACCGTTTTATGAAATAATAATGCACCTTGTGTGACTTGGGAATTACGGGCGAATTGGGCAAAGTGTATAGACCTTGTGTTCAATGTGCCAAACATACACCCTACAAAGTAGGCTACTTTACCGTTGGCACTCGTCAGATTCTGTCAAAACTTCAACAAACTGTCACCCGAAAACATGGACAAAAAAATGCTAATTTTGCCTGCTTTGCGGCTGAATGGAGAGGGGGCTGGAAGACCCATGCTGAGTCAGTGTACAAGGGTTTTTGCAGCCCACTGGAAAGACGGACTGGAGCGCAGCAGATTGGAGTGAGACGGAGCAGAAGCAGTGGACGAGAGGTGTGAGCAGTGTTTCTCAACTCCGGTCCTCGGGACCCTCTGCCCTGCTTGTCTCAGACATGTTCCTACTCCACCACACCGGATTCAGATGAACTTCTTTAGAAGCCTTCATTTGATTCAGGTGTGTGAAAGTATGATTGCCTAGCCCTAGAAGACATGCAGGGCAGTCGGTCCCGAGGACCGGAGTTGAGAAAGCAGTGTTTCTCAAACCTGGTCCTCAAGGACCCCCGCCCTGCTGGTTTTCAAGATGTTCATACTTTAACACACCAGACGCAGATGAATGGCTTGTTAACAGGCTTGCAAAGAACTAGTAGTTCAGTTGATCTGAATCAGGTGAGGTGGAGTTGGACTCCTAATACATGCAGGGCAGGGGTCCCTTATGACCAGGATTGAGAAACCAGTGAGGTGAGCTTTTACCCTTTTTTCTGAATATTAGTTTCAATGGTTGTGTTTTATTTCTCTTATACGCTTTGTTATTGTTGCTGTTGTTGTTTTTTTGCTTTGTTTTAGTACTTCCATCTTTTCTCTTGTTTTAGACGTGTTGTTTCACCTCAAGCACTTGATATCCTCACTTGTGAATCTAACTTATTGTGTTAATGTATTTCAAAGCTAAAAGAAAGAGGGAAAAGTATGTTTGGATATTTTCTCCTTTCAATGAATCGGGATGCAAGATTTTAATGAAGTGGTTCTCATACGTTCCTCCACCAGCAGCTGTTTGATCACCACGCTTCTTTCTTCTCTCCAGAGATTTAATAGGGTACAGCTATGCACCGTATGCATGTCTGGACAAAACACTATTAGCTTATCATTAAGACGTGCAGCTAAAGCTTTCCATGGCGGTGAAATAAGGAAGGGCAGAGACAGTTGACTCTGCCTTTTTGTTGAGAGATGTAACCTAATGAAGACGTCCACAGCCGGGGGCCTGCACTGCTGCACAGCTGAAAGGTGAAATATCACCTCTGCAGGGGCAAACTGAATCAAACTACACACCACAAACCCCCAAAAATAAAGACTTTGGAGTGTATTGGTTCATCTATCAACACCATCCCTCTCTTTGAGGCAGCGCAGGCAGGAGAAACCATCGCTCACATTTTTAAACAATAGTCTCTCCATCTTTGTCATCCAGCGCTGGCAGAATAACTTCACTTCAAATGTCTGGAGAGACATTGGCAGAGTGTTGAATTTCCAGGTCAATCTTAGAAAATGGCTGGACTGGCTGTCTTAGAGGTTTTACTTGAAGAAGCAGGTCCCTCAGTCCCCCTGCTGTGTGAAGTTAAATTCTAAGAAATGGAGGTAACTGTAACAGGCAGCTCAAAGAGAGGGTCAACATATTGATGGGGCTGAGGCTCGCTAGAAAGCATTGATTCCAAGATGGTGTGAAGACTTCTATGTGAAAAAAGCCTTCTATAAAAGTGCCATGAGTCATTGAGGTTATCTCTGTCTCAGAGAAAAGCATCCACAGTAGAAACATGCAGGAAGAACTGACTCTTTCAAACTGTTTTTAGAGAATATCCAACTCCTTAAACTGAAGGGAGAATAACTTCTCCCTCCAGCAACATCCAAAATATGTGGGATTAGTTTCCAACCTCCTTCTTCATTAACCCTCAGTGAGACAGAGCAACAAAACTTTACATGATTCTGGTGAAATTTACCTGGATATTATGAAATTAACAGTCATTTCCAAAACCAACCATATATTTGCCAGCAAGCCAGCAAACAATGGATATCAATCTCCAAATCTATAAATGTAAAACAGCTACTCAGAATTGTCTTTTTTTTTTTTGCAAAAATCAATCAAAATAAAAAAAAAAAAAGTTGATACTTGCAGGCAATGAAGAAGTTGAGTCTGTGTAAAGGTGAACCAGGGTATTTTTTCAGACCACACCTGGTCACCTTTGGATATCCAGCATGTTTTTTAAGGCCTCTCTCTACGCCTTTGTTGAATTTCCCACAACTCATAAGCATGCAGCAAGGGATAAGTTCTGCACATGGACATTGTTTTCATTATGGTTTTGAAGTTTGACAGGAGAATAAAAAATTTAGAACCACTGCATCAGCAAAATATGTTGTATCTTTAGCAATAAATTAAAAGTAGTGACAAAATGTTTGCTTGTTTTGTAACCGTGCCTCCAAACCTACACTCCAGGAGTGTTTGATTTGTCGGAAGAACAACTTAAACCGGGAAGTATATGTTAACTAACTAACATACTGAATATGATCCTTGTACTTAGTAAACAATATTCATTGGATCTTAAAGCAGATGGTCAAAGTTAGGCTGTAAACATGGTGGAAAACAGCTGATGAGGATGCGGTAAAGCCTGCAGTGACATTTGTGCAAATACCTGTACAGTGGAGTTGTAGTGACCATATTCAGAATTATTCAATGTTTTCAACTTGAATAAGATGGATTAGAGGTTTTAATACTGCTTCTAATCCATCTGATCAATACATGACCAGTCCTTACCAACCACTGCTCTGGGTTCGTTAAAACCCAGCCTCAGACTTAAAAAGCCACCTACTGCTCTCCCTCGGCCCCACTGGACAATGCAACGCCAGGCTGGGGGGTTGCAGGGGTGGGGAGGCAGCTGACAGCCCAGAATTAATTGACATGCCTCCGAGAGGTTGTTCTCTAATAACATATCGATCCAACAGGCCTGATATGCAAAGTATCTGCCAGAGAGTGTCGCTGGCGAGGTGAGACAAATGCCCTCCGAATACCTTCGACCAAGCTGTGTTGATTAAGGAGGTATTAGAGCCCATGATCACATTGAGCCAACATGTCAGGTATTCTGCATTGAACCATGTCAGAACCTGTCCTCATTAGCAGATATTTATTTCACAAGCTAAGGCAGGTTTACATGTCACTTTTATTAATTAAAAGAATCCTAGATTCCTTTTTGCCATTCTGTTTTGACACTCTCTTGCTAATGAGATCAAATGTTAGCAATGCTGCAAAATGTGATTAAAATATGTTTAACTGGAATGTAGTGGACTGACAAAAGGCTGATAAAATCTTTAGACATCAGCTGCAACAAAAACTGAGAGAAGGTTATCTAACAAAACATGTAGCATTGCATAGTCTGGTGTTGGGCGGTAAAAACGGTCATCTTTAACTGGTTTAGAATTAATGCTGGGTTATAAATCACAGAACAGTTCAGGCCCAGAATACATCTGTTGTATGTTCAGAGAATATAAACCTAGCAGGGCTCTTTTGCTTGTTTATAATCATTTTAATGAAGTTATTCTATGATTTTCAGTTAAGATGTTTGTGCACCCTTTCACTTCTGTGTTACTATAGCCTAACTGTGTTTCACTGTTTAAATCTATATCATTTTTTCTATATAAAACACAAATGGCATGTTCTATATAAACAATTGTAATTAGATATGCAGAGCTTTGATAGTTGGTCCAAAGGATGCAAACCTCGTATTGATTAGATTTTTGGGTGTATTATAGGAACTGCGGTGTGGGCCAATACCCTACATCCCCCTTCTGATTTAGCCCAAAGGAAGAAAAGCTGAAAGACTGTAAGTGGTCCATGAAAAGTGGTATTGACAGGTACATTC
>JALJCO010001587.1:0-80000 GCA_023101725.1 Atherinomorus stipes | reverse complement strand
AACTCTGACCCATGCGTACGCAGGTTTTGGTCTCCCACGTTAACTATGACCCATGCGTACGCAGGTTTTGGTCTCCCACGTTAACTCTGACCCATGCGTACGCAGGTTTTGGTCTCTCACATTAACTCTGACCCATGCGTACGCAGGTTTTGGTCTCTCACGTTAACTCTGACCCATGCGTACACAGGTTTTGGTCTCTCACGTTAACTCTGGGACATCAAGAAATCCATCAAGAACTCTGGGACTGACACCATCTGGATCTGCAGCCTTGTTCCGGTTCAGTTTTTCTATCTGTTTCTGGACCTGGTCACAGGAGACAGTCAGGATGGAGGTGGAGACAGAGGAGGTCTCAGGATGTCCTGATGTGGAGAGAGAGGAGGTCTCAGGATGTCCTGATGTGGAGACAGAGGAGGGTCTCAGGCTGTCCTGATGTGGTGACAGAGGAGGTCTCGGGATGTCCTGATGTGGGGGGAGATGAGGTCTCAGGATGTCCTGATGTGGAGACAGAGGAGGTCTCAGGATGTCCTGATGTGGGGGGAGATGAGGTCTCAGGATGTCCTGATGTGGAGACGGAGGAGGTCTCAGGATGTCCTGATGTGGAGACAGAGGAGGTCTTAGGATGTCCTGATGTGGGGGGAGATGAGGCTGTGTTCAGGTCCATGACTGAGGTGCAGGGTGACAGAGTGGAGGTGGGACAGGAAAGGAATTCAATAATGTAAAAAAGCTCTCTGCTGCGTCCGGGGGTGGGGGATGGGGGGTGGGGTGGGGGGGAACGTGTTGGGGGGCTTGGAGCTCATGGCTCCTTCCCCGGCCCGAGCTACCACTCAGGAGGCACAGGGGCATGGGCAAGAGCGAGGTGGGTATGTGAGAATAATGAATGAGAGTGTGAAAGAGGAAGTGTGGGAGGGAGGAACTTGGGCTGGAAGAGGGAGGAGATGTGGGTAAGTGGTTGGAGGAAAGGGGGATGGAGGAAGGAGGGGCATGCTCGTGAGTGTCTAGTAGGGATGGTCGTGAGGGGCTGAAGGAAGGAAGGGCGGGAGTGTGATAGGTCAGAGGGATGGGCGGGGCTGGACATGTAAGGGGGGACTGTATGGGGCATTGGGGGTATAGGGGAGGTGGGGGCGTATGTGTGGGGGGTAGGGAGGGGTTGGTGCAGTTATGTGGGGGGAATGCATGTGTGTGTTAGAGGGTATGAGGAGGTGGGGGTAGGTGTGGACAGTAGAGGGAGGAGGAGTGTTGGGGGTGGAGGGAGGAGTGAGTGTGGGTATGTAAGGTCGGAGAGCGGAGTGGGTGGGTGTATGTGTGTGTGTGTGTGGGGGGGGGGGGGGGGTACATGGAGGTGTTGGGTAGGGCTGGGGCGGTGTGGGCGGGGTTTCGTATCTCGGTGTTCGTGCTGGGCATCTCGGTGTCGGTGTGGTGCGGTGTGGCTGCGGGTTGGTTGGGGGCCGGGCGCTTTGGTGGGGGGTGCGGTTTTGTTTGTGGCTTCCGGGGCTTTGTATGCGGGGCGGGCGCGGGGGGGATTTGTATCTTTTGTGTGGTTGGTCTTGCGGTGTTGATGTCTTGGGTGTCCGCTGGGTGTCCGCCTGGGCCTGGGCCCCCAGACCCCAGACAGTAACTCCCTGTCTCCATCCCTGAAAGCTTTCTTTTTGATGTTCAGCAGCTTTTTCAGGTCACTGGTGATCCAGGGTTTGTTATTGGGGAAGCACCTCACTGTTCTTGTTGGAACGATGTTGTCCACACAGAAGTTTATGTAATCTGTCACACACTCAGTCATGGTGTTGATGTCATCTCCATGAGGTTCACAGAGGACATCCCAGTCTGTGGCCTCAAAGCACCCTCTCAGAGCATCTTCAGCCTCAGTAGACCAGGTTTTAATCGTCCTCCTAATGACTGGTTGCTGCTGAACGATGGGCTTGTAGGTGGAGGTGAGAAGAACCAGATTATGATCTGATCTTCCTAAAGGAGGCAGGGCAGAGGAGCTGTATGCATTCTTTGTATTTGCATAAAATAAGTCCAACATCTTATTTTCTCTGGTGGAGCAGCTGACAAACTGCTGGAAAGTTGGTAACATAACAGAGAGGGAGACGTTGTTGAAGTCTCCAGAGATCGCCATGAATGAGTTTGGATGCTGTGTTTGTAGTTTAGCCAGGACGGAGCTGATGACATCACAGGCTGTCTCTGGTGTGGTACCTGGTATTATATAAACCGCTACCAGAATAACACAGGCAAACTCTCTGGGTAAATAATATGGACGGAAACTCACAGCTAACAGTTCAATGTCTCTTGTGCAGATCTTCTCCTTGTCAGTGACGTGTCCTGGATGGCACCAACGCTGATTGACCAGCACTGCAATTCCGTCTCCCTTTAGCTTCCCGCTGAGCTGTATATTTCGGTGTACAGACGCATTACAGTCTGGGACGTGTTCGTGCAGCCATGTCTCGGTGAAACACATGATACTGCACTCTCCGTACTCTTTCTGAGACCTTGTTAGCACTTCAAGCTCGTCCATCTTGTTAGCTAGCGATCTCACATTAGCCATCACAACAGTTGGAAGAAACGGTTTAAAGGTGCCATGACATCAAATTTCACTTTTCTGGGGTTTTGGGTGTATAATATGATCTGTTGTGCACTGATGAGGCCATGTGAATGTCCAGAGTGAGAATCAAAGTTCCTGTTTATGGTCTGTCAGCTTTGTCTCTCTGCTCAGAAACAGTTGAATCAGACTGCAGGCTATCATTCTACGTAGTTCTATCATTCTACGTAATTTAATTGCTCCAATAAGAGCACACTATCAAGTAAACAGCGCCCCCCTTCTCTCTCTCCTAACGGTTAATGCACCGTCCGCTCCCCCCTCCCCTCCCTGTCTGATTCAGCTTCGTGTATGGAGCTAGTAGTAACTTCTCTGCAGTCAGGTCTGGGTTTTCAAACAAATGGATTTAAAAGAAAACTTCTGCAGCAACACTGAGGGAGGGGGCCACAACCTTGTCATTACCTGTAAGTGTATTTATTTTCTAAATGCTGTCTTGTCTGATAAACGTAGCTCACACTGTCTGAACTGCCCATGTTGCTAGCAGTTAGCCTTTAGCAAACTCCGATCGCAGCTTGACCTAGATTCTCCAAATAAGGTCATAGCGAAATAAGGTGTAGCCAATCAAAATGAAGTAAACGTGGTCTCCGGGTAAAGTTCCATATCATCACCGGACCCAACTGTATTACTGAGGAAGTGAGGTCTGGCGTTTCAAAACAATACTCCGCTGTAAAAAATGCAGTTTTTTTCTTCGGAGTATTTACATATAAAGTTATGCCAACAACATAAACTAGTTTTTAACTGTTATGTCATCACTCCTTTAAATCTCCACCGTTTTTTTCTCTGCCTTACCCCTGCCCTGCATCCTCTTGTCTTTCTCCTTAACTCCACTGGGATTTGACGTGTTATTTCGCTGAAAATCTTGATTTGGGAGAGTTTAACAGTTAATCCCGGTGGTAAACAATTTTTCTGTTGCTATGGATACACATTATAACAAGTAGTGAAAAAAGCCAAATATATGAGGAAAAATCTCCTGAATTGCGCAGCCTTCAAACCAGCATAAAAAAAATCCTCCCAGAAAAACCTAATCTGACAAGTAATGTCAATAAAAAAGACAACTATATTTGAAAAATACACAAAAGTTAAGGGAGAGCTGTTACAAACTGCAGCCACCTAGCAGCACATTCCAGAATTGAATTAATGTTAATCCTTAACACGCTATTACTGTCCATATTATAATTTGATCCTACATTCGTGCAATTTGTTTTTGATAAATTCCACACCAGTTTGTTTGCTTTGACCCAGTCAGCTACACCCTTTAATTCCTTATTTATAATAGTTTCTGATTCATTATAGGTCTGTGCTGATGCATGTATAGTTGAATCTCCGGGGCTGTGGGTCTCCAGCGCTGTGGGTCTCTGGCGTTGCGGGGCTCCAGTGCTGTGGGTCTCCGGGCGCTGCGGGTCTCCGGGGCTGCGGGTCTCCGGGGCTGCGGGTCTCCGGTGCTGTGGGTCTCAGGGACTGTGGGTCTCCAGCGCTGTGGGTCTCTGGTGTTGCGGGTCTCCGGTGCTGTGGGTCTCCGGGCGCTGTGGGTCTCCAGCGCTGTGGGTCTCTGGTGTTGCGGGGCTCCAGTGCTGTGGGTCTCCGGGCGCTGCGGGTCTCCAGCGCTGCGGGTCTCCGGCGCTGCGGGTCTCTGGGGCTGCGGGTCTCCGGGGCTGCGGGGCTCCAGTGCTGTGGGTCTCCGGGCGCTGCGGGTCTCCAGCGCTGCGGGTCTCCGGCGCTGCGGGTCTCTGGCGCTGCGGGGCTCCAGTGCTGTGGGTCTCGGGCGCTGCGGGTCTCGGGCGCTGCGGGTCTCCGGCGCTGCGGGTCTCTGGCGCTGTGGGGCTCCAGTGCTGTGGGTCTCCTGCGCTGCGGGTCTCTGGCGCTGTGGGGCTCCAGTGCTGTGGGTCTCCTGCGCTGCGGGTCTCCGGCGCTGCGGGTCTCCAGTGCTGTGGGTCTCCTGCGCTGCGGGTCTCCGGCGCTGCAGGTCTCCGGTGCTGTGGGTCTCGGGCGCTGCGGGTCTCGGGCGCTGCGGGTCTCCGGCGCTGCGGGTCTCTGGCGCTGTGGGGCTCCAGTGCTGTGGGTCTCCTGCGCTGCGGGTCTCCGGCGCTGCGGGTCCCTGCGTGGACTAAACCATTGATAAAAATGGTCCTGTTAAGTTCAGGAGGCCGTGCAGCACACGGAGCACAGAGCACATGGACCCGCTCTGAGCTGCCTTTACTGACCAGGTGCAGCCAAATTCACAGATTATACAGATCATAAAGGACTTTTATTATTTCTCTGTCCTGGATCACGTGCGTACCGAACTGTGGAGAGGGTTCTGTGTTTCCTCTCTCTTTCAGTCCAGTTTGTAGGGTCCCGTACAGTTTTTCCTCCCTCATCTTTAGTTACGTTATCAGCATAAAGCTAACTGTTATGTTCAACAGAAACACCCGTCACTAGTGTTACCCATACCTTTCTGCCCGGGTCGTGGAACAGAAAACCCATCTGGGTGGATCCGCAAAATACAAAGAGTGAATTTAACAAATCCTCGAGGCAGTGAATTTACCTCCAGCATTTTTTAAAATTAAATTACTCGAATGATTTAAGTAATCAATGCAGCCCTAATATATATCTACAGTATATGTATATATATATATGTATATATGCACACAGAGACCTCTGTTTTCTTGATAACATACATTTTACATAAGATTCAGTCTGGTACTCTTCCTTGAATTGTATGTAATTTCTTAGTTTAGGTTTTCTACAGATGTCCTGTTTCCATTGTTTCTAAAGTTCTTGGAAAGAGATTATTTTAAATAATTTGTATAAATATAATTCAAGTTTAACATGGACAATAATGTAGCAATTTATTTTGTCCAGGTATAATATTCGGAGCAATCCCATATAAAGTTCTTTTTGGTCAGCTGATCATCTTGCAGGTGGGTGGGACGGATCCATAAACACAGCATTGCCACTCTCTACTTTATGAGGCAAGGCTCCCAACCCACATCGCCCTCTGCAGCTACGTTAGCAGTGAACGTATGAACACCGAGAAAACATCAAATGGCTCTGTTCTGAAGAGCATTGTAGGTTTTATTTCCTCAAAGCCCCATATGCCAGCAGCATGGAACAGGAGAGAGCCAACCATCGAATCAAAGAGCTTTGGAAAAACAGGAAAACATGCAACAATAATAATGATGATGTTATTATTATTATTATTATTATTATTATTATTATTTCTTATAGTTATAATAATTATTATTACTATTATTAATATTTTCAACCATAATTCGAAAGCAATATTGTGGATATTTTATTTCACTAATTATTAATTTTGTGAATTTTTATTTAGAGTTTCTTTAGTTTCCTGCTATTTGAATTACAATTGAAAATTTGGCCTTTCTTTAATGAGAGTGTATGAATAATTTTGAGGATGACTGTGTATATACATATATACAGTATATATATATATATATATTTGTGTGTGTGTGCAGCGGTGCTGCTGCTGCCCCTTTAAGCCATCACTGCAGGCTGTGATTGGACAGATGGCTGAGTGGGCTTCAGTCCGGTCTCGGAGCTCCACAGCAGCAGGTAGCTCAGAGGTCTGATGTTCCTGTAAAACGGAGGAGCGTGTCGTGTCTGACCTTCTAACATCTGCTCTGGCAGGAAAACATGAGCACCGTCTCGGAGCCTCTGGTTGGGAGCAGTCGCTCCTCATCTGCTGCCAAGAGACACAAGAGTATCCGCAAGAACTCCAGGAGGATTTATTCAGCCTACCAGGACCACCGGCAGGGGTGAGTTGTCTTCATTTCATCAGTTCTACATCTCTCTGAGAGCTTCTGGAATTGTTTTCTCCTTCCTTCTCCAGCTCTTTCTGTTTTTCTCTTCCTGGCTGCTGTCTGTCTGACTCATAATGAACATGTTGAAGGGAAGAAAATGAGTTACATGCCAAATCAGATCAAACAGTCATCAAGGAAACCTCTGAGGAGGTTCCAGCTGGTCTGCATCTCCGTCCAGGGACGTTTTGCTGCTCCACTTAATTAATGGATCTGAGTTTATGTGTCACAGGTGTTTGTTTGAGTTTTATCAATCGCAGGAGTCTCAGTCTAAGGTCATCTACTGCAGAAATGTGTTAATCCTAGATTATCCATTACAGGAGTTTCAGTCTGAGTTTTATCTATGACATCTACTTTAATCTGAGGTTTTCTATCACGTGTTTCAGACTGAGTTTTATCTATGACATCTACTTTAATCTGAGGTTTTCTATCGCGTGTTTCAGTCTGAGTTTTATCTATGACATCTACTTTAATCTGAGGTTTCTATCACGTGTTTCAGTCTGAGTTTTATCTATGACATCTACTTTAATCTAAGGTTTTCTATCACGTGTTTCAGACTGAGTTTTATCTATGACATCTACTTTAATCTGAGGTATCTATCATGTGTTTCAGACTGAGTTTTATCTATGACATCTACTTTAATTTGAGGTTTCTATCGCGTGTTTTAGTCTGAGTTTTATCTATGACATCTACTTTAATCTGAGGTTTTCTATCACGTGTTTCAGTCTGAGTTTTATCTATGACATCTACTTTAATCTGAGGTTTTCTATCACGTGTTTCAGTCTGAGTTTTATCTATGACATCTACTTTAATCTGAGGTTTTCTATCGCGCGTTTCAGTCTGAGTTTTATCTATGACATCTACTTTAATCTGAGGGTTTCTATCACGTGTTTCAGTCTGAGTTTTATCTATGACATCTACTTTAATCTGAGGTTTTCTATCACGTGTTTCAGTCTGAGTTTTATCTATGACATCTACTTTAATCTGAGGTTTTCTATCACGTGTTTCAGTCTGAGTTTTATCTATGACATCTACTTTAATCTGAGGTTTTCTATCACGTGTTTCAGTCTGAGTTTTATCTATGACATCTACTTTAATCTGAGGTTTCTACCACGTGTTTCAGACTGAGTTTTATCGATGACATCTACTTTAATCTGAGGTTTTCTATCGCGTGTTTCAGTCTGAGTTTTATCTATGACATCTACTTTAATCTGAGGTTTTCTATCACGTGTTTCAGTCTGAGTTTTATCTATGACATCTACTTTAATCTGAGGATTTCTACCACTTGTTTCAGTCTGAGTTTTATCTATGACATCTACTTTAATCTGAGGTTTTCTATCACGTGTTTCAGTCTGAGTTTTATCGATGACATCTACTTTAATCTGAGGTTTCTATCGCGTGTTTCAGTCTGAGTTTTATCTATGACATCTACTTTAATCTGAGGATTTCTACCACTTGTTTCAGTCTAAGTTTTATCTATGACATCTACTTTAATCTGAGGTTTCGATCACGTGTTTCAGACTGAGTTTTATCGATGACATCTACTTTAATCTGAGGTTTCGATCACGTGTTTCAGTCTGAGTTTTATCTATGACATCTACTTTAATCTGAGGTTTTCTATCACGTGTTTCAGACTGAGTTTTATCGATGACATCTACTTTAATCTGAGGTTTCGATCACGTGTTTCAGTCTGAGTTTTATCTATGACATCTACTTTAATCTGAGGTTTTCTATCATGTGTTTCAGACTGAGTTTTATCTATGACATCTACTTTAATCTGAGGTTTCTATCACGTGTTTCAGACTGAGTTTTATCTATGACATCTACTTTAATCTGAGGATTTCTATCACGTGTTTCAGTCTGAGTTTTATCTATGACATCTACTTTAATCTGAGGATTTCTATCGCGTGTTTCAGTCTGAGTTTTGTCTTTGACATCTACTTTAATCTGAGGTTTTCTATCACGTGTTTCAGTCTGAGTTTTATCTATGACATCTACTTTAATCTGAGGTTTTCTATCGCGTGTTTCAGTCTGAGTTTTATCTATGACATCTACTTTAATCTGAGGTTTTCTATCGCGTGTTTCAGTCTGAGTTTTATCTATGACATCTACTTTAATCTGAGGTTTTCTATCGCGTGTTTCAGACTGAGTTTTATCTATGACATCTACTTTAATCTGAGGTTTCTATCACGTGTTTCAGTCTGAGTTTTATCTATGACATCTACTTTAATCTGAGGTTTCTATCGCGTGTTTCAGTCTGAGTTTTATCTATGACATCTACTTTAATCCGAGGTTTTCTATCGCGTGTTTCAGTCTGAGTTTTATCTATGACATCTACTTTAATCTGAGGTTTTCTATCGCGTGTTTCAGTCTGAGTTTTATCTATGACATCTACTTTAATCTGAGGTTTTCTATCACATGTTTCAGTCTGAGTTTTATCTATGACATCTACTTTAATCTGAGGTTTTCTATCACGTGTTTCAGACTGAGTTTTATCGATGACATCTACTTTAATCTGAGGTTTCGATCACGTGTTTCAGTCTGAGTTTTATCTATGACATCTACTTTAATCTGAGGTTTTCTATCATGTGTTTCAGACTGAGTTTTATCTATGACATCTACTTTAATCTGAGGTTTCTATCACGTGTTTCAGACTGAGTTTTATCTATGACATCTACTTTAATCTGAGGATTTCTATCACGTGTTTCAGTCTGAGTTTTATCTATGACATCTACTTTAATCTGAGGATTTCTATCGCGTGTTTCAGTCTGAGTTTTGTCTTTGACATCTACTTTAATCTGAGGTTTTCTATCACGTGTTTCAGTCTGAGTTTTATCTATGACATCTACTTTAATCTGAGGTTTTCTATCGCGTGTTTCAGTCTGAGTTTTATCTATGACATCTACTTTAATCTGAGGTTTTCTATCGCGTGTTTCAGTCTGAGTTTTATCTATGACATCTACTTTAATCTGAGGTTTTCTATCGCGTGTTTCAGACTGAGTTTTATCTATGACATCTACTTTAATCTGAGGTTTCTATCACGTGTTTCAGTCTGAGTTTTATCTATGACATCTACTTTAATCTGAGGTTTCTATCGCGTGTTTCAGTCTGAGTTTTATCTATGACATCTACTTTAATCCGAGGTTTTCTATCGCGTGTTTCAGTCTGAGTTTTATCTATGACATCTACTTTAATCTGAGGTTTTCTATCGCGTGTTTCAGTCTGAGTTTTATCTATGACATCTACTTTAATCTGAGGTTTTCTATCACATGTTTCAGTCTGAGTTTTATCTATGACATCTACTTTAATCTGAGGTTTTCTATCACGCGTTTCAGAGTTTTATCTATGACATCTACTTTAATCTGAGGTTTTCTATCACGTGTTTCAGACTGAGTTTTATCTATGACATCTACTTTAATCTGAGGTTTTCTATCACGTGTTTCAGTCTGAGTTTTATCTATGACATCTACTTTAATCTGAGGTTTTCTATCGCGTGTTTCAGTCTGAGTTTTATCTATGACATCTACTTTAATCTGAGGTTTTCTATCGCGTGTTTCAGTCCGAGTTTTGTCTTTGACATCTACTTTAATCTGAGGTTTTCTATCGCGTGTTTCAGTCTGAGTTTTATCTATGACATCTACTTTAATCTGAGGTTTTCTATCACGTGTTTCAGACTGAGTTTTATCTATGACATCTACTTTAATCTGAGGTTTTCTATCACGCGTTTCAGTCTGAGTTTTATCTATGACATCTACTTTAATCTGAGGTTTCGATCACGTGTTTCAGACTGAGTTTTATCTATGACATCTACTTTAATCTGAGGTTTTCTATCGCGTGTTTCAGTCCGAGTTTTGTCTTTGACATCTACTTTAATCTGAGGTTTTCTATCGCGTGTTTCAGTCTGAGTTTTATCTATGACATCTACTTTAATCTGAGGTTTTCTATCACGTGTTTCAGACTGAGTTTTATCTATGACATCTACTTTAATCTGAGGTTTTCTATCACGTGTTTCAGTCCGAGTTTTGTCTTTGACATCTACTTTAATCTGAGGTTTTCTATCGCGTGTTTCAGTCTGAGTTTTATCTATGACATCTACTTTAATCTGAGGTTTTCTATCACGTGTTTCAGACTGAGTTTTATCTATGACATCTACTTTAATCTGAGGTTTTCTATCACGCGTTTCAGTCTGAGTTTTATCTATGACATCTACTTTAATCTGAGGTTTCGATCACGTGTTTCAGACTGAGTTTTATCTATGACATCTACTTTAATCTGAGGTTTCGATCACGTGTTTCAGACTGAGTTTTATCTATGACATCTACTTTAATCTGAGGTTTTCTATCACATGTTTCAGACTGAGTTTTATCTATGACATCTACTTTAATCTGAGGTTTTCTATCACGTGTTTCAGACTGAGTTTTATCTATGACATCTACTTTAATCTGAGGTTTTCTATCACGTGTTTCAGTCTGAGTTTTATCTATGACATCTACTTTAATCTGAGGTTTCGATCACGTGTTTCAGTCTGAGTTTTATCTATGACATCTACTTTAATCTGAGGTTTTCTATCGCGTGTTTCAGAGTTTTATCTATGACATCTACTTTAATCTGAGGTTTTCTATCACATGTTTCAGACTGAGTTTTATCTATGACATCTACTTTAATCTGAGGATTTCTATCACATGTTTCAGTCTGAGTTTTATCTATGACATCTACTTTAATCTGAGGTTTTCTATCACGTGTTTCAGTCTGAGTTTTATCTATGACATCTACTTTAATCTGAGGTTTTCTATCACGCGTTTCAGAGTTTTATCTATGACATCTACTTTAATCTGAGGTTTTCTATCGCGTGTTTCAGTCTGAGTTTTATCTATGACATCTTCTTTAATCTGAGGTTTTCTATCACGTGTTTCAGTCTGAGTTTTGTCTTTGACATCTACTTTAATCTGAGGTTTTCTATCGCGTGTTTCAGTCTGAGTTTTATCTATGACATCTACTTTAATCTGAGGTTTTCTATCACGTGTTTCAGACTGAGTTTTATCTATGACATCTACTTTAATCTGAGGTTTTCTATCACATGTTTCAGTCTGAGTTTTATCTATGACATCTACTTTAATCTGAGGTTTTCTATCACGTGTTTCAGTCTGAGTTTTATCTATGACATCTACTTTAATCTGAGGTTTCGATCACGTGTTTCAGTCTGAGTTTTATCTATGACATCTACTTTAATCTGAGGTTTTCTATCGCGTGTTTCAGAGTTTTATCTATGACATCTACTTTAATCTGAGGTTTTCTATCACGTGTTTCAGTCAGAGTTTTATCTATGACATCTACTTTAATCTGAGGTTTTCTATCACATGTTTCAGACTGAGTTTTATCTATGACATCTACTTTAATCTGAGGTTTTCTATCACATGTTTCAGTCTGAGTTTTATCTATGACATCTACTTTAATCTGAGGATTTCTATCGCGCGTTTCAGTCTGAGTTTTATCTATGACATCTACTTTAATCTGAGGTTTCTACCACGTGTTTCAGTCTGAGTTTTATCTATGACATCTACTTTAATCTGAGGATTTCTATCACGTGTTTCAGTCTGAGTTTTATCTATGACATCTACTTTAATCTGAGGTTTTCTATCACGTGTTTCAGTCTGAGTTTTATCGATGACATCTACTTTAATCTGAGGATTTCTATCACGTGTTTCAGTCTGAGTTTTATCTATGACATCTACTTTAATCTGAGGTTTTCTATCACGTGTTTCAGACTGAGTTTTATCTATGACATCTACTTTAATCTGAGGATTTCTATCACGTGTTTCAGTCTGAGTTTTATCTATGACATCTACTTTAATCTGAGGTTTTCTATCACGTGTTTCAGTCTGAGTTTTATCTATGACATCTACTTTAATCTGAGGTTTTCTATCACGCGTTTCAGAGTTTTATCTATGACATCTACTTTAATCTGAGGTTTTCTATCACGTGTTTCAGTCAGAGTTTTATCTATGACATCTACTTTAATCTGAGGTTTTCTATCACATGTTTCAGTCTGAGTTTTATCTATGACATCTACTTTAATCTGAGGTTTTCTATCACATGTTTCAGTCTGAGTTTTATCTATGACATCTACTTTAATCTGAGGTTTTCTATCGCGTGTTTCAGTCTGAGTTTTGTCTTTGACATCTACTTTAATCTGAGGTTTTCTATCACATGTTTCAGTCTGAGTTTTATCTATGACATCTACTTTAATCTGAGGTTTTCTATCACATGTTTCAGTCTGAGTTTTATCTATGACATCTACTTTAATCTGAGGTTTTCTATCACGTGTTTCAGTCTGAGTTTTATCTATGACATCTACTTTAATCTCAGGTTTTCTATCACATGTTTCAGTCTGAGTTTTATCTATGACATCTACTTTAATCTGAGGGTTTCTATCACGTGTTTCAGTCTGAGTGTATCTATGACATCTACTTTAATCTGAGGTTTTCTATCACGTGTTTCAGTCTGAGTGTATCTATGACATCTACTTTAATCTGAGGTTTTCTATCACATGTTTCAGTCTGAGTTTTATCTATGACATCTACTTTAATCTGAGGTTTTCTATCGCGTGTTTCAGTCTGAGTTTTATCGATGACATCTACTTTAATCTGAGGTTTTCTATCGCGTGTTTCAGTCTGAGTTTTATCTATGACATCTACTTTAATCTGAGGTTTTCTATCACGTGTTTCAGTCTGAGTGTATCTATGACATCTACTTTAATCTGAGGTTTTCTATCACGTGTTTCAGACTGAGTTTTATCTATGACATCTACTTTAATCTGAGGTTTTCTATCGCGTGTTTCAGTCTGAGTTTTATCTATGACATCTACTTTAATCTGAGGTTTTCTATCACGTGTTTCAGACTGAGTTTTATCTATGACATCTACTTTAATCTGAGGTTTTCTATCACGTGTTTCAGTCTGAGTTTTATCTATGACATCTACTTTAATCTGAGGTTTTCTATCACGTGTTTCAGTCTGAGTTTTATCTATGACATCTACTTTAATCTGAGGTTTTCTATCGCGTGTTTCAGTCTGAGTTTTATCTATGACATCTACTTTAATCTGAGGTTTTCTATCACGTGTTTCAGTCTGAGTGTATCTATGACATCTACTTTAATCTGAGGTTTTCTATCACGCGTTTCAGACTGAGTTTTATCTATGACATCTACTTTAATCTGAGGTTTTCTATCACGTGTTTCAGACTGAGTTTTATCTATGACATCTACTTTAATCTGAGGATTTCTACCACTTGTTTCAGACTGAGTTTTATCTATGACATCTACTTTAATCTGAGGTTTTCTATCACGTGTTTCAGACTGAGTTAACAGCTGAAGTCAGAAGTTGCCTAACAGTCTAAAAACACGCATCACCTTTCCTTTACAATTGTTTGAAGTTATATCAAACTTAAAGGTACAGCATGTAAGAATTACCCACATCTAGTGGTCAAGATGGGTATTTGAAAGCAAATGTGCTTTCTTTCGAATGACATCACAGCTGTGTCTCATGTTGCATCTGCACACTGTGAAGTGTGCATACGTCACAGCGGTGTGTCCGGTACCGTCCCATTTCCAAAACATCTGAAGGAGCCTCTAAATCCACCCTACACACCTGCACTCTGTTTGGCCAGTAACGAAGGAGACATCGCATGTTTCCTTCGTGGCCTCGGCTATCCCAGAATTTATTGCACACAAGATTTTTTAAAACTTTATTTACATGAGCAGAACAAGTAACAAGGAGTTTTCTCCAAATCCTGTTACATCAAGAACAAACGCACTGAAAGGCTTGAACAATAAACCTACAAAGAGTATTAAATAACATAAAGGAAAATGAGATATTTTGGGAGTGGGTGGCCTAGTGGTAGCGTCGTGGGCTTTGGCGCGGAGGACCCGGGTTCGAGTCCCCGACACGACTCCTTGGTTTAACACCGTGGACCCCTGAGCAAGGTCCTTAACCCACCAACTGCTCCCTGGGCGCTTTAAGTAGCAGCCCACTGCTCTCTGATACTCACAGTACAGAGATGGTGAAATGCAGAGCCCTAATTTCCCCTCAGGGATCATACAAGTATAAAAAAAATAAATAAATAAATAATCATCACTGTGTCTATTGTGAATGTTTTAACCTGAGTTTTTCTATCACTAGTGTTCTGACTTTTACTTGTATGAAGTCTGTATGTTGATTAAAATTTATGTGCCAAACACAATAACCAGTCTCTATGTCTGTCATTATCATTTTAATCCTCTTCTGTAGCTCTTCAGATGAAGAAGGAAAAGATGACGAACGAGTGGACAGCAACGATCCAGAGGAAATGTTCCAGAACATTCAGTACCAGAAAGAGATCATTGCCAACATTCGGAGCAGACCTTGGCCAATGAGACGCAAGCTCAAAGTCCTCAAGTATCCTTCCTTTTCACTTAAAGCTTCATGTTTGTGATGGTTTCCTACTTTTCCTCTCCGTTCATGTGCAGCTGAACATGAATCCTCTGTAGTTCATCTGTCAGGAGATGTGGATGAAAACCATCTTTAAAGATAGAAATTAGTCATTGTTCTTTTGATGGGATGGACAATATTTCAACCCAACATACATGTCCGATCATGTTGGGATCCCACCAGATATTTCTGCTTTATTTACTGACTTAATCCATTTAGTCATAGTACCGATTAAGGCCATCGTTTCATAGAGCTTTGAAGCTGCATGCTTCGTGTGACTGGGGCATCGTCAGCAATCGTAGCTGTTTCATAGGAAGCTGCTACCTAGTAGTAAAGTTCTACCAACAACCAGGAAATAATCTGATTTACCTGTGGGGAAAAACAGTCATTTCCATTATCCTTTGGGTTAAACACATGCTCAGTCTGATATACAGGTACTACCCCAAATATTAGAATATCCAGAAAAAGTTCTTGCATTTCTGTTATTCTACTTAAAAATTTCAATTTACATGTTGTATAGATAAAAAAATATGCAAATCAATATATTTCAAGCTTTTATTTGTTTGGTGTTGCTGATTGGAAGTTGCAGCTTAAGAAAACCTCAAATTCTAAAACTGAAAAAGTGAGAATATTGTGAAAAGCTCCAGTATTGTAGGTTCAGAGGGTCACATTCTAATCAGGTCAGTAATCCAGACACCTCCATAAGTGCCCCAAGAATCCGTGTATGGTTCGTTCTTTGGTTTTTCCGTTTCAAAACAAAATGAGAAAAAACGAAAAAATAGGTGGTTTGTTGGTTTTTTTGTTTTTAAACTAAATTAGAAAAACGAAAATTCCAAAAACAAATAAAGGAATGTTTTTTTTAATCTTTCATTTTAATTGATAAAACAAAAACTTTTAATGAACTGATTGGCAGCTCCTGGAGGGAAGGCACCCCCCCTGATCAAACTGATAACAGCTGTTTTTAAGCCGATGTGCGGACAGCAGAGAGACGAGAGAGGACTGACGGGGCAAAACGTTGGAGAAGAAGGCGCAGCAGTTGGGTGCCGGATGCCCGGGCTCAGAGGGATCAGAGGGCTCAGAGGTATCAGGTGATGGTGGTGAGGGAGGGGTGTGGCTGTCGTGAGCTGGAGGACGAACGGCCGCCGTGAGAGCGGCTGCCCAGAGTCAGAAAAGCGGCCGTGGTGTCCCGAGGAAGCCGATGGTCTGAGGTGCGCAGGCGCCAAAGGGAGGGGGCCACAGACACAGCCATTTTAGACCCTTTAATATTTTCCTACTTCTATTTTATTAGTTTTATTTATTTGATTACTTTTAATAAAGTTTTTTTAGGCTATACTTTTGATCACTGCAAGTTGCATATTGGAGAGAATCACCACGTGTGTGTGCGTGTGTGTGTGTGTGTGTGGGGGGGGGGTGCGTGAGCGCTTCTTTAGGTTACAGTAACATCTGGCTACCAGTGGTTACACTTATGACGTAGTTGTCTTCTAAAAGCAAGAATTAATATGACATAGGCCAGGGGTCGCTGATGCTGCTCCTTGGCATTTGAAAAATAGGCTAATTAATGACTATTTAATTAAAATGTATTTTATTTTGGTTCGTTCGCTTTGATAATGTGATTCTAAAAGCCCAAGGCAGATTACCCGTTGTGGGACGATAAAGTTTATGTTATCTTATTCTAAAATGGAAGATTATGGTGATCTTTTCTGTCCTTCTGGCTACACGCAGGTAAATATGACCTGAATCCGATCTTTTGGCTCAAATGTGACCCATATCTGATCTGCCTCTGACCGTGTGAACAGCGCAAGTTGCATTGAATCTGACATTTTTGGATCGGATTCAGGCTAAATGTGGTATTGAATCGGATACATATCTGATCTGTGTCGAAGCAATCGCGGTCTGTACGGGCATGTCGCATCTATCCGACCTTTGAGACCGGGGGGGGGACACGTCCTTATTTCTGCACCAGAGGAGACGGACCATGGATGTAAAGAATGGACTGAAGAGTTAAATCATATTATTCTGGCTCTGATTGAACATCAACCTGGAAACTGATGAAAGTGTTGTGGGAAGCCTTTATGTGGTCCATCAGCTCAGTGTGTGAATGTAAGAGAGAGGGTGTGCACGCGCGGAGGTGGCGCACAGCTGTGGACCAGGCCAGAAGAGAAAAGCGTGTGAAATGCATCCGGTAAAGGGACGCTGCCTGCAGCAGGTAGAGAGAATAGCGGTGATTAATGTGCAGCATAGCATTACGACCTGCGGTGTGAACGTGGTCTTTGAGCAGCGCCATGCGGTTGCACACCTTTCCCTTGCTCTCTGAGCACAAAATAAAATCCAACTCGACTTTTAAAATAAAGACATAATTTATTTCGTACAATTTTGAATGTGTGTACGTGAATGATATATGGAAATCAAACTGTATGTGATGCAATTAACCATTAATATGAGCATCTGTGTGAGTGTAATTACCTCCCCCTTAGACACAAGGACACTTGTGTCAGCCAATTGGGTGACAAGTGCAACAAACAGGTAACTGCAGTAAAACAGTGAGTAACACTGCCCAGCATGTGATACACATTTCATAAATGTTTACGCAGCCAATCAGTGTTAATACCTGCACTTCATGCTCATGTGCTGCTATTGTGCAGCACACAGCCCTCTCACATCAGTGATCACGAAACATTAAAAACTCAGTTCATTATAAACAAGGAATATCACTGAGTGTGCCGTGGAGCGCCGAGCTTTCCTCCTGGTGCCCCTTTCCACGAGCGTCTCTGTTGTGGTTGGATTCTCAGTCGGCTACAACTTCACAAGGATCATATCATTGGGCTATTGTTGCTACAGCTACGGCAACAATAGCCCAGTTAAAGTTAGTACAGTTAAAGTGAGTAATAAACGAGCAAAAAGTTATTTATCCAGTCCGACCCCGTCACATGCTGCGCTTTCATCACTTCCCAGGTAGGCCAACTATGGAGGAGAAAAGTGTCTAATGAAAACTAAGCATTCAGTTCTGCGGGAAGATTAATTTGTTTTCACTGACCAGATTATTTTGCGTGGCCATGTTCATATTTTTTAAATAGTCATTTTATTTTTCGGGTAGACAGCTGAGCACCAGTAAAAGGATGATGCCATGTTTGGTTTGCTGCCTGTGGATAATTTAAACTGCTTCTTTTAAATAAACTGTTAAACCATGAGAGTCACGTCTGCTTTTGAGTCCACTTCCCACCAGTTACATTGAATAGCCAACACGGAGACATGCTTTCCGTTATAAGGGTGTGATGTTTGACCATTGTCCCCTTTCTTCGTGTAGCAGTAGCCATGAAGTACAGAGATTTTTCTCTGATCTGCACGGTTTCTTCATTCAAAGATTTAGTAGTTCATAGCCTGCTCCACATTTCAAAGCCTTAAGTGTCAGTTTTCACAATAAAACCCATGACATTATGTGATATGATAGCCTTTTTATGATAGGCTGTACTAAACAAACAAGTGTGTTTTATTTATGACTGAAGTAAAAATCAAACACTGTGGATTTTCAATTATTTTGTTTTTATGTATTTTCATTTAGGGTTTAAAAACAGAAAAAGCAAAAAACTACATAGTTATTTTGTGTTTGCGATTTTATTTTGAAACGGAAAAACCAAAGAAAGAACCATACACGGATTCAAAATAAATAATTGGAATGTTTTTTTTTTAATCTTTCATTTTAATTGATAAAACAAAAACTTCGAATGAACTGATTGGCAGCTCCTGGAGGGAGGGCACCCCCCCTAATCAAACTGATAACAGCTGTTTTTAAGCCGATGTGCGGACAGCAGAGAGACCAGAGGACTGACGGGGCAAAGGTTGGAGGAGAAGGCGCAGCATTGGGCTCCGGACGCCCGGCTCAGGTGATGGTGGCGAGCGGAGAGGTGTGGCCTCGTGAGCTGGAGGACGGCCGCCGTGAGGAACGGCTGCCCAGAGTCAGAAGCGAGGCTGTGGTGTCTGAGATGCACCGCTGGGAGGGGGGGAGCCAGAGATACAGCAGCCACCGGCCCTTTCAGGCCTTTTTTACTATTTACTACTTCTATTTTGGACTTTTGATGTATTATCAGTTTTATATATTTTATTAGGCTATATTTTTAATCACTACAGTCGCTACTGGAAAGAACCAGCACGTGTGGTGTGTGTGTATGCGTGCGCACGCTGTCTTTAGGTCACAATAACATCCGGCTACCAGTGGTTACACTTATGGCATAGTTGTCTTCTAAAAACCTAGAATTCATATACAGGTATATAGAATTTTTGAACTGGGGGGGACCAAGCTGTCAGCAAATGATTTCACCTCAATAAGTTATCTTTGCGTAATTTGGGCTTTAACTCGGGTTGCAATCTCACATAGCTACTAGCACTCCCAGCCTCTCACATGCAGTCTGATCACGCCGCGATATTAAAAAAAAAATACAGATATTATGACCGTGTGTGATCACAGCCCTACGTTGTACATGCTTCCCTGTAATTCACTCACTCTGTCAGCGACTGAACAGGCCGTGACCAGCAGAGAAAACCACGTTGCTGATAATCGGTGTGTTTGCAGCAGCAGAGTGTTATAATTCATTGTGCTGATGTTGTTGTGAATGTGCAGCAGAATGTAGCCAACCATATATAACGCAATTCATTACTTATGGAAAACGTTGCAACGTTGCTATCAACTTTGCTCCAAGCAGCACAGCACAGGGAGAAGTGGAACCAGTTACACCAACCAATAGAAACACGCCTCTCATCCACCAGTGGAGGCCCCACCCATTAAGTGCACTTCAATTCACAAGCAACTTTAGAATTAGCAACCAAAAAGGATAAATTTGTAACCAAATTTCTTTTTAAACTTGAAATCAAAGAGGATGATTCATAGAAAAATAATTGTATGTTTTTACTTTCAAACATTACTATTGATAAAAGTTGAAGAAATATGCTGTCTATTTTTATTTTTCAATTGCAACCTGTTCTGTTTTGATCTCAAAACATTGTTTCTGCCCCTGACTTTATTTTGCTCTCAAATTTCTTTTTTGGTTTCAAATATATTTATTTGATTAAATGATAAAGAAAGAAAATTCTTTCCATAGATAACTGCAACAGGCACATATGCAGGTATAAATTTCTCTTTAGCACCCTGAGGTATGAACCTTGTGGTGTGTTCATTTGAAGGTGGTGTGTGTCGGAAGTGGGAGCTTCGTAATCGTACGGTGAAGAGCTACCAGCACGATGCAGCCTTATATGACCAGACAACGAACTACCGTGAGCAGCAGACAGCACGAGTTATGTGTCGGGTTGGTGAGATGAATTCAACTTTCTGAGCTGAAGATCCAGGATTATGGCTGCAGTTCTGACTTGGAGTTAGGAAATTCCGACATTCATATATAACTTAAACGCACCATTAGTGGAACACAAACACCGGTCCGTCAGTGCGCGCTGCTATGACTGTAACTGTCTGGCGACGTCTGGGGATGGATCGGGTGATGTTAGTTGTCTTAAGGGCCATTTATTATGCTCACTTACGTACGTAAATGGCAACGTCCGAACCATTCCCATAGTTCATACATCAGTTTGTTTGCTGCCCGTCCCCGTGTCCCCGTGTCCCTGTGTCTCGGCGATGTGTTGTCATGGAGTGTATTTTCGGACACAGCCTCTCCTGTAAAGCTCCAGTCATGTGTACAGATGCTCCTCTGTTTGTTCGGCGTCTTTTTCCTCCGGTGCTTTTACCGGGCCGTGGACCCCGGCTGTTTTCTGTTGTTATTCTTCGGGTTCCTGTTCTTCTTCTATGGTTTGTTTCGGCTGTACAGCTCAACACTGACCCCGCGGTTTCCGGTGGTATTGCTCCGTCTTCTGCATCGAGCATAAATGGACTTTTACCCAGGGAAAGTGGGGGGGACAGATCAGCGTCATTAAAAAACTGAGGGGGACATGTCCCCTCCGTCCCCAGTGCCATCTGCGCCCTTGAGGTCAGGGGTCAGCAACCCGAGCCTCTGGCTTCCCTCCCTCTGATGCGGCTCAACCGGCATTTGAAAAATAATTAATGAATAAAATGAATAAAAAATGAATGAAATTGAAAATGTATTTTATTTTAGTTTGTTCGCTTTAATAATGTGATTCTAATAGCCCAAGACAAATTTCCCCTTGTGGAACAATGAAGTTTATCTTATCTTATTCTAAATTTGAAGATTATGGCGATCTCGTATGTCCTTCTGAGCAGTGGGTGTGCACACTTTTCCCGTGTTCTCCAAACACAGCAAATGCAGCACATGAAATAAAATCCAACTGACTTTTAAAATAAAGACATAATATATTTCATTTTGCAAAGCAGCCAATTGAGTGACAGGTGCGACAAGCAGGTAACTGCAGCAAAACGATGAGTAAAGGCCCTTCCAGATCAAACGCGGTAAGCGCAGGAGGACGGCGGCAAACCCATTCATGGTGTATGAGGCACGGTGGTGGCGGCAGCGCGTTCTGCCATGCTGTGGAGCTCCGCGGTGCGTAAGGTGGACGCATGCCGCCGCTGTGATTTTCAATTCGGGCGCAGCGCTGTGACGACATCCTAACGCGTCCAATAGGAGAGGCCAGTTCAGGGGAAAAAGTGGTCCTTGTTCAGCCTGAAGTAAACCTGGAAGCGGTCTGTGTGAAAGAATGCAGCTCCCGGATGAGCCTGAACTCCTCCAAGTCCTGGCTTGTTATCAGGATCAGCTGGACCCCCACCCTTTTACCTGCTGCTGATCTCCTCCTCCTCCCCAGGAGAAAAGCTCTTTGCTGCCACGATGTAAATATACCCAACTGCAGTCACAAACCCAGAGGCGTGTCATGGAAACGGGCGTGGTTTGCTGTGAAAATGGGCGTGGTTTGTACTGATGTGGGCCGGTGGTCGTTAGGGTTAGGGGAGGGGTTAGGTTCCACTCAATCCGACGGTGGGCGTGGTTTGTAAAAGGGGCGTGGTTGTATGGGGCGCGGTTTGTAGTGGCTCCGGCTGCAGCTAGGTGCTCCTCCGACAATGAGAGGTTCATCTTTTACAGTGAAGCACGCCGGGGAGAAAACACTTCCTGGTCTGTCGCTAGCAGCTTTAGCAGCTCTCCATTGTTAGAGATCATTCTCTGATCTGCTGCATGCACAGTTTCTTAGATTTAGTAGTTTATAGCCTGCTCCACATTTCAAAAGTTTCAGTTTTCAATTGGAAAAGGTCTGGCAGTTAATGAGTTAATGGACAGTTAAGTGGAAGAAAACGGTGTAGAAGCTGGAGGGCTGACAGCAGCCTGGAGAAGATGGTCAGGAAAGAGCCTTTCAAACGTGTGGAGGACTTCATAAGGAATGGACCTGTGAGCTTCATCAAGTCCAGCATCAATGCAGCCGTCTACCAGGACATTTTGGAGACCTTCATGCTTGCTTCAGTGGACCAGCTGTATGGGGATGCAGACTTCATCTTCCAGCAGGACTTGGCACCTGCCCACACTGCCAAAACTACAAAATCCTGCTTCAACAACCATGGATCACCATGCTGGATTGGCCCGCAAACCCACCTGACCTGAACCCCATTGAAAACATGTGGGACTTTGTGAAGAGAAAGCTGAACGGGAAGAGACCAAACAATAAAGAAGAGCTCAAGGCTGTGATGGAAGCATGTTTTTTCTTCCATAACACCTGAGATATGCAACAAGCTGGTAGCATCCATGCCACGCCGGGTTAAAGCTGGTAGCATCCATGCCACGCCGGGTTAAAGCTGCTAGCATCCATGCCACGCCGGGTTAAAGCTGGTAGCATAACTCCTCCTAATAAGGAGTTATTCATGCAAAAGGGCCCAAACCAAGTACTAAGTACATAGGCAAGATTTTACTGCAGGAGGACGCATACTTTTGTATTTAAAGTCCTTCTTAAATTGATTTCATACAATATTTAAATTTTTGAGTTTTTGAATTTGAGGTTTTCTTAAAGTTGTACTTCCATGGTCATGTCATTAATATTTCTGTGTTCTCCATTATTATTGAATGCATTCTGCATCGTTTCTGTTTAAAAAAACCTTCTGGTATCTTTGTATCCAGCTGTATTTGTATACTAGAAGAGAGGCTTGTGGTCCAACGGCAGCTTTTCCGGGTCCTTCTCATGAATTTCCGTCTGATTGGCTGCCTCCCATCAGTGTATGAAGGAAGCTCCGCCCTCCACTCTTACTTTGTTACAGACAGGAAATAGAACCGACAAACAAGTTTGTTCCGTCATGCTAACAAACAGTTAGCTAATTAGCTTCTCAACTCCGAAGCTACAGTCGTGCCGTCTTTACTTCTAGTGTGTAGTGGAGGGTTACCTGCCTTCCAATGGACAGATAGAAACCCCACGTGGGATACGCTATTTGCAATGTGACGTAGAAGTGCGAGGCTGTTCCTGATTCGCTCTTTTCTTCGTATTGTTTCTCTGATTAGAAAGCACAGCCGACTGGAGGGAACGCAACGCTAGCAAGTCAGCATGTGTAAGTAAACAAGGGGAAACTCTCCGTATTTCAGAAGGAGCAAGTTAAACGGCTTTTCAGTGGAAGGAGGCCTTTAAGCTGCAACTTCTAATCAGCAACATCCAACCAAAAAAAGCTTGAAATATATTGATTTGCATATTATTTATCTATAAAATATGTAAATTGCAGCTTTTAAGCTGAATTACAGAAATGCATTAACTTTTTCCAGATATTCTAATGTTTTGGTTGGTACCTGTAGAGTAGTTACTCATCAAGGCGTTTTGAGCTGTGGCAGACTGGGAAGATTAAATCACTTTTAAAGACAGCTGTAGTTCAGGTTTAACAGCAATTTAAGTCGCCTCCCAAGACAAAGAAGGAAGAAGACATGTCAGGGATCTTGGAAATAAATATATTTATTCCGATTTGGAGTACGTATACACATTTACTGGGGAAGTATGCACTTACAGTAGTTAATATAGACCGTTAACAGAGATGGACGTAGTATCCGGTCTGGTCTGAATAGAGCAAAAAGAAACCAGGTGGGCGTGTCCCACCGTCGCCATCTTGCCGTGTCACGTGTGTCGTCACTCCTGGAAAACACTAAAATGGGCAAAGACAAGGCCGCTCCAAGCCGCAGGGCAAATGATTGACAGCTGACGTACTCTGGGCTAAATGCTAACTGAGCTAACTGGAAACTAACAGGAGCTAACGAAGATTATCCTCCTAAGCGGCGGGTAAAGGTCAGACACGCTTAGACTGATATTATCTGACCAAAAACCACCGTTTTGCTGCTCTGCTACAAACCCAGACATTACTGAGAGCTAACAAAGAGCTAACTGTTAGCCACAGGTCAGCAGGCTGAGCTTCCAGTCTGCCGCATGTCACTCAAAAGGACATGCCCTTAGTTATGCATAATTTCAAGATTAAACAACATCTAAACGGATGAGTTATAAGAAAATTCACCCCCCTCACAGTTGATATGAAGGTAAACTTGACCTATTAAACCTAAAATGATGTTTGAACCAGACTGTAAACATGTTTATTCCTGCTGTGAAGTTGGCCTTTTTAACATGGGAGTCTGTGGGGATTTCCTCTGTTCTGCAGCTCCTAGTGGATGAAGGGAGAACTACGAAAAATGACGTCTTCCGACAGACAGACAAAGGTTAAAACCCTAAAATATCTCATTAAGTATGCTGTACAGCAGTGGTCCTCAACCTTTTAACACAAAGACCCCACTTTACTGGGACATTTTTACAGGACACCATATGTTATTATAATTATGTCATATGATATTTAAAAATGTGTTGCACTTCTAGATCGGCTGTTTCAGGAAACCAAAAAAGGTAAAAACAGAGCATTACTAATTTAGCTATTTCTGAAAGATTAAAAATAAATTAAACTTTTGAAATGCACAGTCTTTTAACAGTGACTACAAAAAACTCAGTTTATGCCTTTTTAAAAAATGCCAAATTCTACCCAACATTCATGAGTCATGACTACAAAGATGGCCGACCACATCCAACACCATGTAAACGCTGAACAAATATGGAGAACGTCCTTCAGAACCAGAGGTCGGTGGTCCATTTTAACTCTGGCGTTTCCTCCCTCGGCCCGCCGCTCCTCTCCAACGCCGCCACGTCTGCTCGCGTCCCTGATCTGAACTTCTGTCATCAAAACGATGAGCAGCCACTGAAACGAAGAAGAAAAGGTGCAAAATTGAATATCAGGAAGCTTCAGCTCCGTTCTGAAAGAACATTCATGGACATCCAGCGTCCCTGTTAGTGAAGCAGATGTTCAGGACGACTTAAAATTATTTTCTAATCTGATCCTCATGTAACTGATCCACAGTAATGATCGTTGATGGTAGTTTATGTCTACGCTGTCTCAGAGGAGGACAGCTTATGTCTACTCTGTCTTAGAGGAGGACAGCTTATGTCTACGCTGTCTCAGAGGAGGATAGTTTGTCTACGCTGTCTCAGAAGAGGACAGTTTATGTCTACGCTGTCTCAGAGGAGGACATTTTATGTCTACGCTGTCTCAGAGGAGGACATTTTATGTCTACTCTGTCTCAGAGGAGGACATTTTACGTCTACTCTGTCTCAGAGGAGGACAGTAATGAAACCTGCTGACCTGTGACATCACATTATCTTTACTGTTCATTATCTTGAAAGGATCTGTCCACAGGCGGAGACGACCTCTGAGACACGGAGCGAATGGACAAACAGGTGTGCTGAAATGTTGACATCCCATCAAAGAAAAGGCTAAATGCACAATTGATGTTCAAATAACAAGAAACTGGAAACAGTAATAAATACAAATCAAATTTGAATTTAGTAAAATAAATATTGATTTTGAATTGTGGTTGAAAAAAATATTTTAAAAAAACAAAAACACACAAACTGTCCCAGACAGGTGCAGTGATCGTCTCAGTGTTGATCAGTATTTTAGTTCAGGAGCCCCGTCGTGCTCGTTTAATTTTTTGTTGGTTTGTTTTTAATATTTAATTTAAACTAAACTGTAAATCGATGTCATGATTTTCATCAAATTCTTCTTAATTACTTTTGTCACATTCAGCTCATTTCTTCTTTAACAGGAGGGATGTAAATATCTGAGAACAGCTGTAAACTGTGTGGTTCGACTGTGAGCTTTGCAGAAGTGGTTCAACCTGAGCTTCTGGACCCCCTTAATAGTGGGTCTCCGGGTTCAAGTGGAGCGTCAGGTGGGTCCTGGAGGTCCTGGAGGTCCAGGGCCAGGGTGTGTGGAGCTCCATACCCAAGCTTAGGTGCTGGTCCTTGGGTACAAGTGGAGCACCAGGTGGGTCCTGGATCCTGGAAGTCCTGGAGATCCAGGGCCAGGCTGTGTGGAGCTCCATACCCCAGCCTAAGTGCTGGTCCCTGGGTCAAAGTGGAGCAACAGTTGGGTCCCTTGATCCTGGAAGTCCTGGAGGTCTTGGAGTTTCTTAGAACTCCTGGAGGTCTAGGGTCAGGGTGTGTGGAGCTCCATGCCCCAGCTTAAGTGCTGGTCCCTGGGTACAAGTGGAGCACCAGGTGGGTCCTGGATCCTGGAGGTCCTGTAGGTCCTGGAGATCCAGGGCCAGGGGGGGGGGGCCCCCTCCCCTTACTTAAATGCTGGCCCCTGGGTTAAAATAAAACCCCAGGTGGGTCCTGGAGCCTGGAGGTCCTGGAGATCCAAGGCCAGGGGGGGGGGTGCCCCAAACCCCCAGAGCCTTGGACATCCAGGGACATTTGGCACACATTGGAATGGAAGGAGGGTGCTGGTCAAATGTCCCTCCTGTACCCAGGCTTTGGGCACTCAACTGTGGGTAAAGCTCCAATCATCTAGACCCTGTGGTGATCCAGGGACATTTGTCACACATTTGATGGAGACATTGGGGAACAGCAGTGCCACGGGGGATTAATTTTTTAATGACAAATGTCCCATTCAAATGAATGGGACATTTGGCACAGAAAAAAATGTTTCCAAATTTCATCAAAGGTCCCCATTGTAATGTTTGACAAATGTCACTTGTGGTGAGAACCAACTTTGACCTACAATGGGACATTTGGCACACATTTGAATGAAAGGAAGGTGCAGGGCAAGTGTCCCCACATGTAGCCAGGCTTACCTCACTCCTTTGTGGGTAATTTATGACACCTTTGGCCAGCATTGGATGTGGCACCAATAGGTACAATCGGGCCATTCTTTGGGGACAGTTAGGTACAGCTTGGACATTGGGTTGGCCATTTGGGGACAATCAGGACATTTGGATACACATTTATGCCAAATGTCCCTGATGACAATATGGAACAAATTATTACTTAGTGTCCTGACCCAAATGTCCTCCATGTACCAAAGTGTCCAGTCCGTTGCCACCTGGTGGTCAAAGTGGCATGGCGGGACAATAGGGTACATTTTCCATACGTAGCCAAAAAATTATAACTCAGTGACCGTTTGTGAGATCAGAATGCCGTTTGCACAGGAATGTGAGGCAGGATGACCAACAAATTTAGGGACCGTTTTCAGATTTTATGGAGCTTCCAGAGAGGAGCGGCGGGCGTGGGAAAGTCCGGACTTTTAGGAGCACTAAGCCGTCAATGGACACGTGTGCCAAGTGTCCGACGGGGGTCTACGGCGTGATCCTCCTCCAGGCAGTTTTAAAGGCTTTGATCTCCTCCAGGCAGTTATGAAGGCGTGGATCTCCTCCAGGCAGTTATGAAGGTGTGGATCTCCTCCAGGCAGTTATGAAGGCGTTGATCTCCTCCAGGCAGTTATGAAGGCGTTGATCTCCTCCTCCAGGCAGTTATGAAGGCGTTGATCTCCTCCAGGCAGTTATGAAGGCGTTGATCTCCTCCAGGCAGTCATGAAGGCGTGGATCTCCTCCTCCAGGCAGTTTTGAAGGCGTTGATCTCCTCATGGCAGTTATGAAGGCGTTGATCTCCTCCTCCAGGCAGTTATGAAGGCATGGATCTCCTCCTCCAGGCAGTTAT
The DNA here is from genome assembly GCA_023101725.1 of Atherinomorus stipes. Classification (NCBI taxonomy): domain Eukaryota; kingdom Metazoa; phylum Chordata; class Actinopteri; order Atheriniformes; family Atherinidae; genus Atherinomorus; species Atherinomorus stipes. The sequence continues at coordinate 52,210 of JALJCO010001587.1, read as the reverse complement.
GAAGGCATGGATCTCCTCCTCCAGGCAGTTATGAAGGCGTTGATCTCCTCCAGGCAGTTATGAAGGCGTTGATCTCCTCCAGGCAGTTATGAAGGCGTTGTTCTCCTCCTCCAGGCAGTTATGAAGGCGTGGATCGCCTCCTCCAGGCAGTTATGAAGGCGTGGATCTCCTCCTCCAGGCAGTTATGAAGGCGTGGATCACCTCCTCCAGGCAGTTATGAAGGCGTGGATCTCCTCCAGGCAGTTATGAAGGCGTGGATCGCCTCCTCCAGGCAGTAATGAAGGCGTGGATCTCCTCCTCCAGGCAGTTATGAAGACGTGGATCTCCTCTTCAAGGCAGTGATGAAGGCGTGGATCTCCTCCTCCAGGCAGTTACGAAGGTGTGGATCGCCTCCTCCAGGCAGTTATGAAGACGTGGATCTCCTCTTCAAGGCAGTGATGAAGGCGTGGATCTCCTCCTCCAGGCAGTCATGAAGGCATGGATCTCCTCCTCCAGGCAGTGATGAAGGCGTGGATCTCCTCCTCCAGGCAGCCATGAAGGCGTGGATCTCCTCCTCCAGGCAGTTATGAAGGCGTGGATCTCCTCCTCCAGGCAGTGATGAAGGCCTGGATCTCCTCCTCCAGGCAGTCATGAAGGCGTGGATCTCCTCCTCCAGGCAGTTATGAAGCCGTGGATCTCCTCCTCCGGGTAGTGATGAAGGCGTGGATCTCCTCCTCCAGGCAGTCATGAAGGCATGGATCTCCTCCTCCAGGCAGTCATGAAGGCGTGGATCTCCTCCTCCAGGCAGTCATGAAGGCATGGATCTCCTCCTCCAGGCAGTCATGAAGGCGTCGATCTCCTCCTCCAGGCAGTCATGAAGGCGTGGATCTTCTCCTCCAGGCAGTTATGAAGCCGTGGATCTCCTCCTCCGGGTAGTGATGAAGGCGTGGATCTCCTCCTCCAGGCAGTCATGAAAGCGTGGATCTCCTCCTCCAGGCAGTTATGAAGCCGTGGATCTCCTCCTCCGGGTAGTGATGAAGGCGTGGATCTTCTCCTCCAGGCAGTCATGAAGGCATGGATCTCCTTCTCCAGGCAGTCATGAAGGCGTGGATCTCCTCCTCCTGGCAGTCATGAATGCGTGGATCTCCTCCTCCAGGCAGCTATGAAGGCGTGGATCTCCTCCTCCAGGCAGTTATGAAGGCGTGGATCTCCTCCTCCAGGCAGTTATGAAGGCGTGGATCTCCTCCTCCAGGCAGTTATGAAGGCGTTGATCTCCTCCTCCAGGCAGTTATGAAGGTGTGGATCTCCTCCAGGCAGTTATGAAGGCGTTGATCTCCTCCAGGCAGTCATGAAGGCGTGGATCTCCTCCTCCAGGCAGTTATGAAGGCGTTGATCTCCTCCTCCAGGCAGTTATGAAGGCATGGATCTCCTCCTCCAGGCAGTTATGAAGGCATGGATCTCCTCCTCCGGGCAGTTAGGAAGGCGTTGATCTCCTCCAGGCAGTTATGAAGGCGTGGATCGCCTCCTCCAGGCAGTTACGAAGGCGTGGATCGCCTCCTCCAGGCAGTTACGAAGGCGTGGATCGCCTCCTCCAGGCAGTTATGAAGACGTGGATCTCCTCTTCAAGGCAGTGATGAAGGCGTGGATCTCCTCCTCCAGGCAGTCATGAAGGCATGGATCTCCTCCTCCAGGCAGTGATGAAGGCGTGGATCTCCTCCTCCAGGCAGCCATGAAGGCGTGGATCTCCTCCTCCAGGCAGTTATGAAGCCGTGGATCTCCTCCTCCGGGTAGTGATGAAGGCGTGGATCTCCTCCTCCAGGCAGTCATGAAGGCATGGATCTCCTCCTCCAGGCAGTTATGAAGGCGTGGATCTCCTCCTCCGGGTAGTCATGAAGGCGTGGATCTCCTCCTCCAGGCAGTCATGAAGGCATGGATCTCCTCCTCCAGGCAGTCATGAAGGCGTGGATCTCCTCCTCCAGGCAGTTATGAAGCCGTGGATCTCCTCCTCCGGGTAGTGATGAAGGCGTGGATCTCCTCCTCCAGGCAGTTATGAAGCCGTGGATCTCCTCCTCCAGGCAGTTATGAAGCCGTGGATCTCCTCCTCCAGGCAGTTATGAAGCCGTGGATCTCCTCCTCCGGGTAGTGATGAAGGCGTGGATCTCCTCCTCCAGGCAGTCATGAAGGCATGGATCTCCTCCTCCAGGCAGTTATGAAGGCGTGGATCTCCTCCTCCAGGCAGTTATGAAGGCGTGGATCTCCCCCTTCAGGCAGTTATGAAGCCGTGGATCTCCTCCTCCAGACAGTTATGAAGGCGTGGATCTCCTCCTCCAGGCAGTTATGAAGGCGTGGATCTCCTCCTCCAGGCAGTTATGAAGGCGTGGATCTCCTCCTCCAGGCAGTTATGAAGGCGTGGATCTCCTCCTCCAGGCAGTTATGAAGGCATGGATCTCCTCCTCCAGGCAGTCATGAAGGTGTGGATCTCCTCCTCCAGGCAGTCATGAAGGCGTGGATCTCCTCCTCCAGGCAGTTATGAAGGCATGGATCTCCTCCTCCAGGCAGTCATGAAGGTGTGGATCTCCTCCTCCAGGCAGTCATGAAGCCGTGGATCTCCTCCCTCCAGGTCCAGGCGGCTCCAGGAACTGCTTGACCTTAGAGAGGAGGCGCAGCTGGAAGAAACAGGTGAACCACAGCGCTGATTTGCTGATCAAACCTGAGGTTTTCATCTAAGATAACCCCAAAGTTCCTCACAGGGGGCTTAAGGAGATGTTTCAGAGGGGCTGAACTTGGGGGATGTGTAGCATATGGCCAAAAGAATGAACGCAGTTTTCGAGACATTTAGGTGGAGGAAGGTGCTTGTGAGTCAGAATTTAATGTGGTTCAGACCACAGGACAGGTTGTGGAGGGGGGAACTGTGGGCGTTGGAGGAACGAAGGGGGCGGTATAACTGGACATCATCGGCATAGAAATGGAATGATAAGCTATGGTTGAGAATGATGGAGCCGAGGGGCAGGAGGTAAAGGAGAACTAGGTCGGAGCCGAGCACAGATCCCTGTGGGACTCGTAGGGCAGAGGGGCTGGTGAGGAGGAGGAGTCATTAGACAGGATGAATGGGCAAGTTCTCTCTGATGTTCAGGACCAGCTCCAGGAATATTCCAGGTGGATTTAGTGAGCTCAAGAATAGACTGACCATTTTAAAATCAGTCAGAATGACTCCCTGACATAAACTTGCTATCTAATGTGCCTGTTTTCCAGACTCCAGACTAAAGCTGAAAACACGACACAACTTTACTCTTTGCTGATTTTAGAACAGACTGGGGGCTCACATTTACTGGCCATGACAGACTGACTATTTTTTTAAAATCACAACTAAACACTGAACATAATTAAAGGTCTGTGTCAGATCAGGGCTCAAACTGATGCATCAATCTCTCACATTAAAGCCTGGATCAAACCACACGAATTTAGCCCGATTTTGGCCCGACGGAGGCGTCGCAGACAGTCGCTCACTGTCGTGCACGATTCTGCGTTGTCGGGTCGCAGGACGTCGTGTCTTCGCTCCGTGTAATGTGACACAATCAGCGATTGGCGTCTGCGACGCTCCACGACCACGACGCAGAAAGACTGCGTGTCAGAATGTTTTGGTTTTGTCCGTCTAGTGTGACACGTCCCACGACATGTCCCTTCATATTGACCAATAGGAGGACAGTGCGCCTTTCGCTTCTACCAGAGACGCTCAGGAGCGCCGGTACACAAACAACAGTGGAGGAAAGAAGGAGAGATCGCAGCCGCTCTCCGGTGGAGCGGTGGAGAGATTTATGGAGCTGTGGCATCAGTTTACTCCAGAAAAAAAAGAAAAGAAAAGCAAGACTGAGTGTGCCACATTTATTTTTATTTATTTTATTTTCCTCTTGTTTAACGGCGGTTGGTCTCCAGCTTTATGGTGCATTACGGCCACCTACTGTCTCAGAGTGTGGGCCCCAAACAAGCGCTCCTCCCATACTTTGATCCCCCCCACCACCACCGTTGAAACGATGTTGATTCACTGCAGGGTATTTCAACATTGAAAAACCAGCATCTATCCAGCTTTGATTCAACAACAGTTTTTCAACCATTGAAATGGGAACTGGAATTAAAGCTATGGTATACGATTTCAGAATCAGTTGAGAAATTTTTTAAAAAAGCAACCCGCCCCCCCACAAATCCGACGCCTCTCTGCTCGTTATTCCCTCCCACTGAGTACGTACGGCCCTCCTCCTCATCTACAGCAGCCTCATCACAACAGCTTCACAGTGTAAGATTCATCCCACAGAAATAAACAAGAACATCTGCTCACATATATAATATTAGTAAAACATTATATATGTGAGCACACCATAAACCACCGGGAAGTTTATGGTGTGTTTTAGCTGGAGTTTCTGCATCAGTAAGAGACCACGACGTTCCAGCGACTTCACGAGTTACTGAACACATTCAGGACATCACCGATGACAACAAGCTAGCTTACAATGCTGAAAATAACCAGCTGACGTTCCGACGCCGTTTGTCCACACAGAGAAAACCAGCAGCTGCGTTTCCAGTCATCAGCAGCATCGTCACAGATTAGAAATTTATGTACAACTCACACATAAAAGTAAAAAACAAACTGCCTTCCTCTTCAACAACCGTCTGCTGTATCAGCATCATATTATACACCCAAAACCCCAGAAAAGTGAAATTGGATGTCATGGCACCTTTAAGCTGCTACTCAGCTACTTACTTACTGCAGAAAGTTTCAGACACAAAATGAAATAAATATATGAATAAAATGTTTAAAAAAACAAAAAGAGGGCAGAACGCGGAACACAGGCAGTCAGCTGTCAGGGAAGTGTCGGCCTGAGCAGGGATTGGATGAGAGCAGAGAGAAGCGAGACGAACAGCTACGTTGACCAATGAAAGACATGCGGCTGGATGGCTCGTATTGATTCAAGTTTTTGCAGCCCAGCAGCAGAGTGGATGGATTTTTTTCATTTTTCTGCTCTTCACATTGTGTAGATTGTACTGTAGAACCTTTACCACCATCTAAATGAGGTTATTAATAATGATCAAACTTTCAAATCGTAGACCATAGCTTTAAACATTTAATCAAAACAGAATTTTCAACCTCAACCAAAAGGAACCAATCTGACCCAAATCCATCATTGAATCAATGTAAATTGCTATCTGGGTGGTCTTCCTCATGGGTGATCTTCAAGGATGATCATGAAATTAAATTAAATTAAAAATATTTTATTTGTACCAGAAGGGAAATTCAACATTGTAACATTGCTCACTCTTTTTTTCTTTCTGTTTTTTGTTTGTTTTTTTGTTTTTAGCAATATGACACTTATATGAATTACAGAGAGTGCAGAATTATTAGGCAAATGAGTATTTTGGCCACACCATCCTCTTTATGCATGTTGTCTTACTCCAAGCTGTATCGGCCCAAAGCTACTACCAATTAAGCATATCAGGTGATGTTCATCTCTGTAATGAGAAGGGGTGTGGTCTAATGACATCATTTGGCAACTTAACAATAAACAAATATATCCCCATTTCAATGATTTATCTTCACCAGGGAAACCAATATAACAGCTCAACATTCACAAATATACATTTCTGACATTCAAAAACCAAACAAAAACAAATCAGTGAGCAATATAGCCACCTTTCTTTGCAAGGACTCTCAAAAGCTGCCATCCATGGATCCTGTCAGTGTTTTGATCTGTTCACCATCAACATTGCAGCAGCAGCAACCACAGCCTCCCAGACACTGTTCAGAGAGGTGGACTGTTTTCCCTCCTTGTAAATCTCACATTTGATGAGGGACCACAGGTTCTCTATGGGGTTCAGATCAGGTGAACAAGGAGGCCATGTCATTAGTTTTTCTTCTTTTTTAGAGCCTTTCTTGCAGCCACGCTGTGGAGTACTTGGATGCGTGTGATGGAGCATTTTCCTGCATGAAAATCATGTTTTTCTTGAAGGATGCGGACTTCTTCCTGTACCACTGCTTGCAAAATGTGTCTTCCAGAAACTGGCAGTAGGACTGGGAGTTGAGCTGGACTCCATCCTCAACCCGAAAAGGCCCCACAAGCTCATCTTAGATGATACCAGCCCATACCAGTACCCCACCTCCACCTTGCTGGTGTCTGAGTGGGACTGGAGCTCTCTGGCCTTTACCGATCCAGCCACGGGCCCATCCATCTGGCCCATACCAGTACCCCACCTCCACCTTGCTGGCGTCTGAGAGGGACTGGAGCTCTCTGGCCTTTACCGATCCAGCCACAGGCCCATCCATCTGGCCCATACCAGTACCCCACCTCCACCTTGCTGGCGTCTGAGTGGGACTGGAGCTCTCTGGCCTTTACCGATCCAGCCACGGGCCCATCCATCTGGCCCATACCAGTACCCCACCTCCACCTTGCTGGCGTCTGAGTGGGACTGGAGCTCTCTGTTTTTTTTTTTCCCCCCCCTTCCTTTTTTTTTTTCCCCCCGCCTTTACCGATCCAGCCACGGGCCCATCCATCTGGCCCATCCAGACTCCCTCTCATTTCATCAGTCCATAAAACCTTAGAAAAATCAGTCTGAGATATTTCTCGGCCCAGTCTTGACGTTTCAGCTTGTGTGTCTTGTTCAGTGGTGGTGATTTTTCAGCCTTTCTTACCTTGGCCATGTCTCTGAGTATTGCACACCTTGTGCTTTTGGGCACTCCAGTGATGTTGCAGCTCTGAAATATGGCAAAACTGCTGGCAAGTGGCATCTTGGCAGCTGCACGCTTGACTTTTCTCAGTTCATGGGCAGTTATTTTGCGCCTTGGCTTTTCCACACGTTTGTGACCCTGTTGACTTTTTTGAATGAAACGCTTGATTGTTGGATGATCGCGCTTCAGAAGCTTGACAATTTTAAGAGTGCTGCATCCCTCTGCAAGATATCTCACTATTTTTTACTTTTCGGAGCCTGTCAAGTTCCTCTATGACCCATTTTACCAAAGGAAAGGAAGTTGCCTAATAATTCTGTTTGCCTAATAAACCTGATATAGGGTGATGATGTCATTAGACCACACCCCTTCTCAATACAGAGATGCACATCAGCTGACATGCTTAACTCATTCACTGCCATTGACGGCTATAGCCATATACAGCGGGGGGGATTGAACACGTCAACATTTTTCTCTGAAAATATATTTCTAGTAAAGCTACTGACATGAACACAATCTGGTGACAATCTGGTGAAAATTTCAATACTTTTTCCCCATGTTGAATACGGCTATAGACGTCAATGGCAGTGAATGAGTTAATTGGTAGTAGGCTTTGGGCCTATACAGCTTGGAGTAAGACAACATGCATGCAGAGGATGATGTGGTCAAAATACTCATTTGCCTAATAATTCTGCACTCCCTGTAAAAACATCACAATAGTCAGTCAGTCAGTCAGTCTGCTTCCAAACCACTTTCCCTTCTTATTTTAGACACCAACTACCCACTATAACTGGAATTTTTAAGATCAGACATGCAGAAAATGACAATGAAATGAAAAATACTTTATTTGTACCAGAAGGGAAATTCAACATTGCAAAAAAATCACTCTTTTATTTTTCGTATGAAATAAAAACATCACAATAATAAAGTCAGTCAGTCTTGTTCTTCAGGGTGATGCTGCTGGCAGGAATGAATTCCTGTATCTCTCCGTCCTACAGTGAACCTGACGCAGCCTCCCACTGAACACACTCTGTTGATTCTTCACCGTGTTGTGGAGAGGAGGAAGTGTCCTCCATCATCTTCATCAGCTTGTGCAGCATTCTTTTCTGAACAATCATCTCCAGCGGCTCCAGAGTTATCCCCAGCACAGAACCAGCTTTCTTGATCAGCTTGTTTAGTTTCTTCAAGTCTCTGGTTCTGGTTCTGGTCCTGGTTCTGGTTCTGGTTCTGATGCTGCTTCCCCAGCAGATGCTGCAAAGCTGATTGCACTTTCCACAACAGACTTGTAGAAAATCTGCAACATCTTGGTGCAGACGTTGAATGATCTCAGCTTCCTTAAGAAGTAGAGTCTGCTCTGACCTTTCTTGTAGATGTAGTCAGCGCTCTGCTGCTGCTGATGCCGCAGCACTGCTACTGGCAGCTTTGCTGTGCTAGCTTTAGCTTTAGCAACCAGAAATCTGCGCATAGTGGACTCAACTCGTCACTCCGTTCAAATTACAACAGAGAGAGCGATAAGAGAGACACAGAGAGAACGAGAACACGTTGAGAGAAAGAGTAACCAAATAATTTCGTGACAGACGGCGGAAGAAATCTGAAAACAGTGGCTGAGCTAACGGCAGCATGTCTGTGTGCTGGACTGTGAGTGTGAGTGAGACGCAGAGCTCAGGATGACCAGAGGAAAGTGAAGCGACTGGCCTGGACTGGACGCACCCTTCCTATGTACCTACCATAGCTACCAATCAGTAGCTACTTTGAGAGAGAGAGAGAGAGAGAGAGAGAGAGAGAGAGAGAGAGAGAGCAGAATGCACTCTGACCATTTTCTTTAAAATAATTTTTAAATTTGGAATTTTTACATGTCATCACATTTGGGGGGGCAGTCACGGCATTTAGGGGGGCATTGCCCCTCCTTGCCCATGCCTATATCCGGCCTCGGCTTCAGGTACCTGCAGCCACGAGCCACAGAGCACAAACTGAAGCTATAATGTTGTTTATACGCTTTTTCACGTGTCTTATACGTGTCTTTCAGTTGATCTGGATCGTTTTCTGACGGCAGAAGAATCCATAACTATCACTTACAGTGTTTGAATTTACCGCGACCGTCTTCTTCCTGCATCAAAACTGCGGATGTAGCGTCATTTGACGTCACGTCTGCAGGGCAGCGCGGGAAATTCAGACACCAAATTGTAGCTTTATGCAGCACACAGCCTGTTCAAGGCAACGGAGAGAAACGTGGTGGAAACATTATTTTTGGTATTTAGAGCTTCATCACCCATTAGTATGAAAACACGGACATCCATGTTTGTTTGTTTTTAAATTCCTGCTCTTTTTAAGTAATAGATAAAAATTCTAAGAGAATCATGACTTGATTTTCATTGTGGTTTGAAAGAAATATTAAATACAAGCACATGAAAAATAAAACAAGTAAACAAGCATGATGGTGCTCTGAAACTAAAATGTTGTTGAGCAACACTTGGGACAGTTTTGCTTGTTTGTTTTTTCAAATTATTACTTCCTACCACAATTGAAAAGCAATATTTTATTTCACTAAATTATAATTTAATGAATTTTTAGTTTTTCCCAGGGAAAAGAAAATCCAGGTGGTTCCAGGATATCCCGCACATATCCTGCTGGATTTGTTTGAACTGTCATTAAGTTTGACTTGTTCTACATAAACCCAAGTTGAGGTAATTTTCTAATTTTGCACAAGGAATGAATATTACATGGTTTATTTTTCAGCTTTAATTTCGGTTATCGATTATCTGTTGGTCCTTTGGTCCACCGTTCATATGCAAGGAGCTTTAATTGATCTGGGATAGTTTTGTTTCTTAAAATAATAATAATAATGATAATAATATTTTTAAACAAAAATTCAAAATCAATATTGTTGTACTAAATTATAATTTAGAAAAATTCTATTCATTAAGACTTCAGTTTCTTGTTCTATCTATCTATCTGCATGTATCTATCTATCTGGGAGCAAGACAGAGTGAAAGAGTAGAAAAGGAGGTAAAGAGGGAGAGAGACTGCAGAAGCCTTCAGAATGAGCTTCAGCAGAAAGACAGAGCTGCTACAGGGAGATGTGCTGAGTGGGTAACAGGTTTTATATGGGCAGTTTGTTATTACTGCAGAGGCTTTATTACCATCATCAGGGATGGGTTGCAAGACTGCGATTTTACACCCTGGCTGGATGTCTGTGATTACTCCCACGGCAATCGCAGCTTTCATTTAACAGAATTACTCATTCTCAGTATCAAATCGGTCTTTTGGAGATTTTCAGACAAAATCTTTTAATATTGAGGTGAAGATCTCAGACATGTAATTAATCTGGAAATGTTTCACAGTTTAAACATCTGCAGTAGTTTTTCAAGGTTCAGCGGATTTGGCTTTGTCGTCATTTCGGCCCAAACTACAGAAACTGCTTTGTTTATTCGTGGTCTCCACATGTCTGATTATTGACCTAAACTCATGCTTAAATGACCCTTGCACAGTAGATATTCACTCCTCACAGAACAAATGTCACCAGGTTATTTGATGAACTGGCCCTGGTGAGCGGGATGGTAGGTGTCGTAGGGAGGCGACACCACCAACCCCACCCCCCACTGTTTAACAGATTTCACATATAAAATCTTAAAGAAATGTTGAATCATGTTTGTAATCAGACTGTTTCTTTTTCAGGCAGGCCAGAGAGATCGTCCTGAAGTACGAGGGCCGACTGACAAGAACACGAGGTTATCAGACTGCTGGAGCTGATGTACGTACAGACCAAAACTTCACCCTATGCAAACACAGACGTTATTTTGCACACACTTTTACCAGAACAGAGATCCATCCTAGAGTTCCATAGTGAATTCAGATAATAGTCGGCTAATACTGTATAATAAAGTATTATGTATATTGCGTATCATGTTTTGTCAGGATAATTTGTAGAACTGAAACTCAATCAGCAGCACAGTTCAGATTAAAATACCAGCCTCATCATTTTTAAATTGAACGTCATCCAGACATTAGAGTGAAGGCGGCTGTAGCGCTGAACTGAGCCATGGTCAGAAAGTTTGATCCATTTGTCAAAGCATACGACAATAAATCCATCATAATATGTAACACATATTATTTAATTATAGTAGTATCGGATCATGACTTGGTATCGGTCAATCCTCAAAATCTAATAACTCGGAATTGGGGGCAAAAAAACCTGATCGGGACATCTCTAATGACAAATGATTATTGAACCGTGAGGCTCGGTGAGGCTCAGCTGGCTCTCCCTTTGTGGAGTCCCCCAGGGATCTGTCCTGGGACCCATATTGTTTTCTTTATATCTTGTTCCACTTGGAGAAATTTTGAAGAAGCATGGCATGTATTTTCATTTATATGCGGATGACTGCTAGTTAAGCCTTTATCCAGGAGCAGTCTGTGCCCCCTGACACCCCTGTTGGACTGTCTGTGTGAGGTCAAGGCTCGGCTGGCTCAGAACTTTTTGAAGCTAAATGATGAAAAAAGTGAGGTTATCGTGTTCAGAAATGCTGCAGTGGAATTGGGACCACTGAGGGACTCTGTATGTCCCAGCACTGCGGCCTCACAGTAACAAGGTCGCTAGTTCGATTCCCGGCTGGGGAGGGGGTTCAAACAATTCCAACTGTGGCCTTCCTGTGTGGAGTTTGCATGTTCTCCCGTGTATGCGTGGGTTCTCTCCGGGTTCTCCGGCTTCCTCCCACCATCCAAACACATGATGTTAGGTTAATTGATCACTCTAAATTGTCTCTAGGAATGAATGTGAGTGTGAATGGTTGTCTGTCTCTCTGTGTTGGTCCTACAACAGACTGGTTACCTGTCCAGGTGAACCTGCCTCTCACCTGATAACAGCTGGATAGACTCCAGCAACCCTGAACTGGATAAGCGGTACAGAAAATGACTGACATGTTTTAATGGTTTTTTTTAGTTTTTTTAAATATAAATATTCTATCATCATTGTGATTTTATTCATTTTTCTTGAAATTTTACTTTTGTGCAGTGCTTTGTAGACTTTGTGTTGTTTAAATGTGTTATATAAATAAAGTGAATGGATTGATTAGATTGAAGAAATTCCCTACTTCTCTTATTCCCTCCTTTTATATTGCGGACAGTAGCAAAGGCAGCACGCATGCGCAGCATCCCCAATGTCCGTAAACAGGGATGCCCACCGGATGCTGCCTTTGCTACTATCCACAGTGCTTCCCTGTGATTGGCCATATTTCTGCAGCATATAGTTCCCTATTGAATGCCACCTAGTCAGTCCTTTGATGTGAAATTGCCTTCTCGTTTGTGCTCGATGAGAATGTGCGGGTCATGAAACGTAATTGGAAAAAATCTTGAGTTGATTAGTTCACTTTCACCAAGTGGTGCTATTTGGAACCACCAGATTACAGCAACTATGCTAAGCTAAGCTAAAGTCAGTGCTGCCAGATTCAGAGAATGACTGAGTCGGTTAGAAAACACTTCTGCCCACTTCTCCAACTCATGGGACTGCAGGGGGAGGCTCAGTTTCTTCCAGGGGGGTATATGCCTTTAACAAGCTTCTGTATCCAAAATCCCAGTTTTCACCTTTTCTAGCCAAGATATTGTGATTGGGGAAAGAAAGCTGCCGCTTCACAGAGGAGACTCCAAACTGCTTCCAAACCACTTTCCCTTCTTATTTTAGACACCAACTACCCACTATAACTGGAATTTTTAAGATCAGACATGCAGAAAATGACAATGAAATGAAAAAACTTTATTTGTACCAGAAGGGAAATTCAACATTGCAAAAAAAAAATCACTCTTTTATTTTTCGTATGAAATAAAAACATCACAATAATAAAGTCAGTCAGTCTTGTTCTTCAGGGTGATGCTGCTGCAGGAATGAATTCCTGTATCTCTCTGTCCTACAATGAACCTGACGCAGCCTCCCACTGAACACACTCTGTTGATTCTTCACCGTGTTGTGGAGAGGAGGAAGAATCCTCCATCATCTTCATCAGCTTGTGCAGCATTCTTACTGAACGATTATCTCCAGGGCGGCTCCAGAGTTATCCCCAGCACAGAACCAGCTTTCTTGATCAGCTTGTTTAGTTTCTTAAAGTCTCTGGTCCTGGTCCTGGTTCTGGTTCTGGTTCTGGTCCTGGTTCTGGTTCTGGTTCTGATGCTGCTGCCCCAGCAGATGCTGCAAAGCTGATGTCACTTTCCACAACAGACTTGTAGAAAATCTGCAACATCTTGGTGCAGACGTTGAATGATCTCAGCTTCCTTAAGAAGTAGAGTCTGCTCAGACCTTTCTTGTAGATGCAGCCAGTGTTGCATTTCCAGTCGAGTCTGTTGTCCAGCTGAACTCCAGGTATTTGTAGTTCTCCACCACCTCCACCTCCTCTTCCAGGATGTAGACAGGACTATGCTGCTTATTCTTGCTCCTCCTGAAGTCAACAATCATCTCTTTAGTCTTGCTGGTATCTAAGATGAGCTGATTGTTACCATTTCACAAACTGACTGACCAGTTCCCTGTACTCGGCTTCTTGTCCATCATTGATACACCCCACAACTGCAGAGTCATCAGAATATTTCTGCAGATGACAGGATCAGAGTTGTACTGGAAGTCTGAGGTGTACAGTGTAAAGAGGAATGGTGAGAGTACAGTCCCTTGTGGTGCTCCAGTGCTGCTGATCACCATCTCAGACACACAACCTTTCAGTCTCACAAACTGTGGTCTGTTTGTTAGCTAGTCGTAAATCCAGGTGGTTGTGGAGGATCCACCTGGAAGTTATGGAGCTTCTGACATAGCAAAGCAGGCTGAATAGTATTAAAGGCACTTGAAAAATCAAAGAACATGACCCTCAAAGTGCTGCCTGACTGGTCCAGATGAGAGTGGGCTCTCTGAAGCAGGAAGATGATGGCGTCTTCAACCCCAAGCCCATTACGATATGCGAACTGTAATGGGTCCTGAAAGGTATTCACTTGCTTGTTGAGGTGAGCCAGTAAGAGTCTCTCCAGGACTTTCATGATGTGAGATGTCAGAGCAACTGGTCTGTAGTCATTTGGTTCTGGTTCTGGTTCTGGTCTGTAGAAATTTGGTTCTGGTCCTGGTTCTGGTTCAGGTCTGTAGTCATCTGGTTCTGGTCCTGGTTCTGGTTCTGGTCTGTAGTCATCTGGTTCTGGTCCTGGTTCTGGTTCTGGTCTGTAGTCATTTGGTTCTGGTCCTGGTTGTGGTTCTGGTCTGTAGTCATTTGGTTCTGGTCCTGGTTCTGGTTCTGGTCTGTAGTCATTTGGTTCTGGTCCTGGTTCTGGTTCTGGTCTGTAGTCATCTGGTTCTGGTCCTGGTTCTGGTTCTGGTCTGTAGTCATTTGGTTCTGGTCCTGGTTCTTGTTCTGGTCTGTAGTCATTTGGTTTAGCTGGTTGTGGTTTTTTAGGGACAGGAACAAGACAGGATGTCTTCCACAGCACAGGAACTCTGTTCTGTCTCAGGCTGGTGTTAAAAAGGTGCTGGAGAACCGGACATAGTTGTTCTGAGCAGGTCATGAGAACTCTGGGACTGACACCATCTGGACCTGCAGCCTTGTTCCGGTTCAGTTTCTCTAGATGTTTCTTGACCTGGTCACAGGAGACAGTCAGGCTGGAGGTGGAGGCAGAGGAGGTCTCAGGATGTCCTGATGTGGGGGGAGAGGAGGTCTCAGGATGTCCTGATGTGGAGACAGAGGAGGTCTCAGGATGTCCTGATGTGGAGACAGAGGAGGTCTCAGGATGTCCTGATGTGGAGACAGTGGAGGTCTCAAAATGTCCTGATGTGGAGACAGAGGAGGTCTCAGGATGTCCTGATGAGGAGACAGAGGAGGTCTCAGGATGTCCTGATGTGGACACAGAGGAGGTCTCAGGATGTCCTGATGTGGAGACAGAGGAGGTCTCAGGATGTCCTGATGTGGACACAGAGGAGGTCTCAGGATGTCCTGATGAGGAGACAGAGGAGGTCTCAGGATGTCCTGATGAGGAGACCGAGGAGGTCTCAGGATGTCCTGATGAGGAGACAGAGGAGGTTTCAGGATGTCCTGATGTGGGGGAGAGGAGGCTGTGTTCAGGTCCATGACTGAGGTGCAGGGTGACAGAGTGGAGGTGGGACAGGAAAGCTGTGGGCTCATGGAGGGTGTGTGGTGTGTTGGGTTGTCGGCAGGGTGAGAACTGAACCTATTGAAGAACAGTTTCAGGAGTCTCATTTATAAACGTTGCGTACGCACAAAATGGGGCCTGAAACTGGCGTACACCATGTTTCTCGCAAAATTTGAGATTTATAAAAAGCAAACTTGACGGGAAAATGTGTGTCTCCCACGTTAACTCTGACCCATGCGTACGCAGGTTTTGGTCTCTCACGTTAACTCTGACCCATGCGTACGCAGGTTTTGGTCTTTCACGTTAACTCTGACCCATGCGTACGCAGGTTTTGGTCTTTCACGTTAACTCTGACCCATGCGTACGCAGGTTTTGGTCTCTCACGTTAACTCTGACCCATGCGTACGCAGGTTTTGGTCTCTCACGTTAACTCTGACCCATGCGTACGCAGGTTTTGGTCTTTCACGTTAACTCTGACCCATGCGTACGCAGGTTTTGGTCTCCCACGTTAACTCTGACCCATGCGTACGCAGGTTTTGGTCTTTCACGTTAACTCTGACCCATGCGTACGCAGGTTTTGGTCTCTCACGTTAACTCTGACCCATGCGTACGCAGGTTTTGGTCTCTCACGTTAACTCTGACCCATGCGTACGCAGGTTTTGGTCTCTCACGTTAACTCTGACCCATGCGTACGCAGGTTTTGGTCTCTCACGTTAACTCTGACCCATGCGTACGCAGGTTTTGGTCTCTCACGTTAACTCTGACCTATGCGTACGCAGGTTTTGGTCTTTCACGTTAACTCTGACCCATGCGTACGCAGGTTTTGGTCTCTCACGTTAACTCTGACCCATGCGTACGCAGGTTTTGGTCTCTCACGTTAACTCTGACCCATGCGTACGCAGGTTTTGGTCTCTCACGTTAACTCTGACCCATGCGTACGCAGGTTTTGGTCTCTCACGTTAACTCTGACCCATGCGTACGCAGGTTTTGGTCTCTCACGTTAACTCTGACCCATGCGTACGCAGGTTTTGGTCTCTCACGTTAACTCTGACCCATGCGTACGCAGGTTTTGGTCTCCCACGTTAACTCTGACCCATGTGTACGCAGGTTTTGGTCTTTCACGTTAACTCTGACCCATGCGTACGAAGGTTTTGGTCTCTCACGTTAACTCTGACCCATGCGTACGCAGGTTTTGGTCTCTCACGTTAACTCTGACCCATGCGTACGCAGGTTTTGGTCTCTCACGTTAACTCTGACCCATGCGTACGCAGGTTTTGGTCTCCCACGTTAACTCTGACCCATGCGTACGCAGGTTTTGGTCTCCCACGTTAACTCTGACCCATGCGTACGCAGGTTTTGGTCTCTCACGTTAACTCTGACCCATGCGTACGCAGGTTTTGGTCTCTCACATTAACTCTGACCCATGCGTACGCAGGTTTTGGAGACTGGGGAAACTGGCGACACAAATGGTGAGGTGGGGAACTGAAACCACGGCATCATGATTCCCCTGCTGGCAGTGGGGGGGTCCTGTCACTGGTATCTAACAGATATTGTGCCCTGGCTGCTTGATTACCAACTTCTTTTCTGGCAGAGTGGTTACTGCGCATGACTTTTACACGGGAGACTCGAGATCAATCCCCGTACAAGATCTCCTTTTTGTCCTGTCACACTTAAACGTTTATTTCCCCCTTCATATCAAATTTCAATCGTATTGGCTTTATAGGATTCAAACCAGCAGCGTTATTTATGCTGCAGGTAAGCTGAGACTATAAGAACCTTTCAAATAAATAAAAAAGGTCCGTAAGCAAACGTATGTGTTAAAGTAGTACTTCCATGGTCATTTTATTAATATTTCTGTGTTCTCCATTATTATTGAATGCATTCTGCATCGTTTCTGTTTAAAAAAACCTTCTGGTATCTTTGTATCCAGCTGTATTTGTATACTAGAAGAGAGGCTTGTGGTCCAACGGCAGCTTTTCCGGGTCCTTCTCATGAATTTCCATCTGATTGGCTGCCTCCCATCAGTGTATGAAGGAAGCTCCGCCCTCCGCTCTTACTTTGTTACAGACAGGAAATAGAACCGACAAACAAGTTTGTTCCGTCATGCTAACAAACAGTTAGCTAATTAGCTTCTCAACTCCGAAGCTACAGTCGTGCCGTCTTCACTTCTAGTGTGTAGTGGAGGGTTACCTGCCTTCCAATGGACAGATAGAAACCCCACGTGGGATACGCTATTTGCAATGTGACGTAGAAGTGCGAGGCTGTTCCCGATTCGCTCTTTTCTTCGTATTGTTTCTCTGATGAGAAAGCACAGCCGACTGGGGGGAACGCAACGCTAGCAAGTCAGCATGTGTAAGTAAACAAGGGGAAACCCTCCGTATTTCAGAAGGAGCAAGTTAAACGGGTTTCCAGTGGAAGGAGGCCTTTAAATTAACTTTTCATCAAAGTTTTCTCACCATCATCTTCATCTACCCATGATCATCATGGTAATATATTCACCACATTGATACATAGAATCTGACAAGGTGCCATGGTCAGACTGATTGATGTATAAACAAATAATACCCACAACAACCTGCTGCATCAGCAGACTTACGTTTATCTGTGTTTCCTGTGACGCCCAAATAAAATGATTTTGTGAGGCTCCACTTCACCAACAAGCACCCCCACTTCCATCTCCGCAAAATTGTGTTTTATTGTCTTTTCGATCGCCACGATTCAGTTTTAAATGCCTCAGATCAGCTGGCTCATTTATATGCAGAAACATCCATGAGGTGCTTTGCATTGACCATCTATGGTAGAATGTGGGCGTGTAGGAGGCGGAACCAAATCCACCTGTGCAAACTTCCAGAGTGTGATTTATAATGGGGAAATTGCTTGAATTTGTGCGTACGCGCGGTTTTAGAAATCAGAATACTTTTTGGCGTACGCAAACTTTTGGTTTTGGCCGTACGTACACTTTTAGTAAAGATCCTGCGCACAGTTTTATAAGTGTGACCCCTGGTCCTTAGCTCTGTCCAGACCTCCATCAGTCTGGTCCCCCTTTAAAGTGTATGTTTCATGTTCTTTGAAACGGCAGAAAATCATCCCTGAGATGAGGCAGTAACTGTTCGGTCTCTTAAGTTGAAAAGAACCAGGAAGTGTTACTTAAAAAAGGAGGGGGAGGGGATAAAACTCTCCTTCACAATCACCACACAGTTTTGGAACCATGTGACCTCCGACATCAGAGCAGGTGAAGTCCTGTGAATTCCACTTACTGACCGATGCAAAACAATAACAGAAACGGTGAGACAACAGCTGATTAGCAGCTAGACATCATCTTTCTGAACATCCGTCTTCTTTCTGAACCTCTCCAGCTGAGGCTGAACTCTCCCGGCAGCAGCTTCCTGATCACCTCCAGAGACGTCCTCTTCTCCGGACTGACTCGGCAACAGAAACCGAAACGCAAGCTTAGCTTTAGCTTAGCTTAAGCCGGCACAGCTGCTGAGTTTCTGCAGGTTTCAGTGTTTGTTTCTGTTCCTCTCAACACCAAGAGCTCAAATCCAGAGGCGGGACTCAAACGCCCGTACACATGATCTGTGGTGCAAAAAAACGCTTTGCGTCCCGTTGATTTCCTACGGAGAGAGTGGTGTCACCTACTCATGAACCGGGGAGAGATGACTCAGTCTGCCCGCAGGACTGCCGCCGCATCAGAGCAGGACGCTGTTTTCTGCGTTTCAGCACAAAATCCTGGAAAAGCGAAGATTTCTGACTGCAGAGAAACTAGAAGAAACCCTCTCTGTTAACGGTTCAGTAACCAACAGTGACGTAGCTGAAGGTTCCTCCCTCTCTGTTAACGGTTCAGTAACCAACAGTGACGTAGCTGAAGGTTCCTCCCTCTCTGTTAACGGTTCAGTAACCAACAGTGACGTAGCTGAAGGTTCCTCCCTCTCTGTTAAAGGTTCAGAAACCAACTGTGACGTAGCTGAAGGTTCCTCCCTCTCTGTTAAAGGTTCAGAAACCAACGGTGACGTAGCTGAAGGTTCCTCCCTCTCTGTTAACGGTTCAGAAACCAATGGTGACGTAGCGGAAGGTTCCTCCCCTCTCTGTTAACAGTTCAGAAACCAACGGTGACGTAGCTGAAGGTTCCTCCCTCTCTGTTAGCGGTTCAGAAACCAACGGTGACGTAGCTGAAGGTTCCTCCCTCTCTGTTAGCGGTTCAGAAACCAACGGTGACGTAGCTGAAGGTTCCTCCCTCTCTGTTAAAGGTTCAGAAACCAACTGTGACGTAGCTGAAGGTTCCTCCCTCTCTGTTAAAGGTTCAGAAACCAACGGTGACGTAGCTGAAGGTTCCTCCCTCTCTGTTAACGGTTCAGAAACCAACGGTGACGTAGCTGAAGGTTCCTCCCTCTCTGTTAACGGTTCAGAAACCAATGGTGACGTAGCGGAAGGTTCCTCCCTCTCTGTTAACAGTTCAGAAACCAACGGTGACGTAGCTGAAGGTTCCTCCCTCTCTGTTAACAGTTCAGAAACCAACGGTGACGTAGCTGAAGGTTCCTCCCTCTCTGTTAGCGGTTCAGAAACCAACGGTGACGTAGCGGAAGGTTCCTCCCTCTCTGTTAACAGTTCAGAAACCAACGGTGACGTAGCTGAAGGTTCCTCCCTCTCTGTTAAAGGTTCAGAAACCAACGGTGACGTAGCTGAAGGTTCCTCCCTCTCTGTTAGCAATTCAGAAACCAATGGTGACGTAGCTGAAGGTTCCTCCCTCTCTGTTAACGGTTCAGAAACCAACGGTGACAAAGCTGAAGCTTCCTCCCTCTCTGTTAACGGTTCAGAAACCAACGGTGACGTAGTTGAAGGTTCCTCCCTCTCTGTTAACGGTTCAGTAACCAACTGTGACGTAGCGGAAGGTTCCTCCCTCTCTGTTAAAGGTTCAGAAACCAACGGTGACGTAGCTGAAGGTTCCTCCCTCTCTGTTAGCAGTTCAGAAACCAATGGTGACGTAGCGGAAGGTTCCTCCCTCTCTGTTAGCAATTCAGAAACCAACGGTCACGTAGCTGAAGGTTCCTCCCTCTCTGTTAGCAGTTCAGAAACCAATGGTGACGTAGCGGAAGGTTCCTCCCTCTCTGTTAGCAATTCAGAAACCAATGGTGACGTAGCGGAAGGTTCCTCCCTCTCTGTTAGCAGTTCAGAAACCAACGGTGACGTAGCTGAAGGTTCCTCCCCTCTCTGTTAGCAGTTCAGAAACCAACGGTGACGTAGCTGAAGGTTCCTCCCTCTCTGTTAGCAATTCAGAAACCAACGGTCACGTAGCTGAAGCTTCCTCCCTCTCTGTTAACGGTTCAGAAACCAACGGTGACGTAGCTGAAGGTTCGTCCCTCTCTGTTAACGGTTCAGTAACCAACGGTGACGTAGCTGAAGGTTCCTCCCTCTCTGTTAACGGTTCAGTAACCAACGGTGACGTAGCGGAAGTTTCCTCCCTCTCCGTTAGCGGTTCAGAAACCAACGGTGACGTAGCTGAAGCTTCCTCCCTCTCTGTTAGCAAGTTTTACTGCACATAATGTCTGATAGAGGCTGCCCCGTCTCCACCATGATACTGGATGTCCACCGAAGGGCGACTCGGCATAATATCTTCCAAAGGAGTCAAAATGATGCAGAGATTTTGAGTAGATGCACGTACTCCTATAAGGTCCAGGTTGGAAACAAAGAAAGTTCTCCTTTGAACAGGTGTAATATGTAAAACTACGTGAATGGGAGCACGGTTTCACGGTTTCACGTGTCCTAAAACTGGGTTTGTTCTGAGGACGTGCTGACAGAAGCTCCTGCTGTTTCTCTGCACTGCAGCAGCTTTATGATCAGAGCCAGAATAATAAAACCTGCTGAATTTCAGGCTGCTGATGTCTCATTTCAGACATTCATCTATTTATTTTTCCTGAACACACATGTGCAACCTCCTGCACTGTTGTAACACACACATAAAGAGGATAAACGTTCAGCGGGGCATCGGTGCTGAAATAACAGCAGAGCCGAGTGGATTTACTGCTCAGCTTAATTAAAACGTCCAGGCTGCTTCAGTGAATTGACTTTTAGTGAGCAGCACGATGATGACTTATTAATGACATTCTAGCTTCCAGTTAATTAAAAATCTGAACCAGTGGCTCAGCTGTGACCTTATCCTGATAGGTTCAGCTTTGATTGGACCGCAGACATCAAAAAAAGCATTTAAACGACGTGTTGAAGGACTCATGAAGAATCCATTCACCACATGGAGAAATTTTTCAAGATTACATCAGAAAAATTCAACAGAATTTTGTCTGAAGGTTCAAGTTTGTCATCAACTAAATATTAAGACTAATTTCATCTTCAACCTTAAGTCATTTCCAAATCGCTCGTTATTTTTCTCCAACCTCCGTCACTGTTTGTATCCTTGGTTCTCCTCCTTTCAGTAGCTGTATTTCCTTGGTACTTTTTACAAAAATAATAGCAATATTAAATAAACTTAGAAAAAAACTTAGCTTGGGCGCGGAGGACCCGGGTTCGATTCCCCGACACGACTCCTGGGTGTACCACTGTGGACCCCTGAGCAAGGTCCTTAACCCCCCACCAACTGCTCCCCGGGCGCTTTAAATAGCAGCCCACTGCTCTCTGATACTCACAGTACAGAGATGGGTAAAATGCAGAGCCCTAATTTCCCCTCAGGGATCATACAAGTATACCAAAAAAAAAAAAAGTACAACTGCAATATGCAGGTGTTTCCATTGAATAGTGTTTAGGGCAGGAGTTCTCCACCTCTTTCATGATGGGTCCAGGTTCCAGTCCAAACTGGTCCAGGTTCATATTTAAGTCTGTATCAGTGTCATGATCATTTCTGGTTTATTTCTTTAATAACTAAAGCAAATCCAGCTGCTTTAACAGACTGAACCTGTAAAATGTGGCTGATAAACATGAATAACATCATATAAAATATATTCTAAGATGGTCACAAACACATTTATATCACACGTATAATTCATGGAATAAAATCAGACTCCTACAAGAACAAATCAGAATTAGGCTATAAACACAAAATCTACAACATTTTACTACAAAAAGAGGAACAACAGAAAAACCTGATGGAAACTGATTTAAAAAAAGAGATAAAATGCTGCAGTAATAGATCACATTGTAAATAAAAAGGCTCAGTTTAAATAATCTGTAAAAACCTGGATTCTACCTACTTCTATCGTTCTACATCTTTCTATCGTTCTACATACTTCTATCATTCTACGTACTTCTATCATTCTACATACTATCGTTCTACGTACTTCTATCGTTCTACGTACTTCTATCATTCTACGTACTTCTATCATTCTACGTACTATCGTTCTAGGTACTTCTATCATTCTATGTACTATCGTTCTACGTACTTCTATCAATCTACGTACTTCTATCGTTCTACGTACTTCTATTATTCTACGTACTATCGTTCTACGTACTTCTATCATTCTACGTACTTCTATCATTCTACGTACTATCTTTCTACGTACTTCTATCGTTCTACGTACTTCTATCATTCTACGTACTATCGTTCTACGTACTTCTATCATTCTACGTACTTCTATCATTCTACGTACTATCATTCTACGTACTTCTATCATTCTACATATTTCTATCGTTCTACGTACTTCTATCATTCTACGTACTTTCGATCATTCTACGTACTATCATTCTACGTACTTCTATCATTCTACATATTTCTATCGTTCTACATACTTCTATCATTCTACGTACTTCTATCATTCTACGTACTATCGTTCTACGTACTTCTATCTTTCTACGTACTTCTATCATTCTACGTACTTTTATCATTCTACGTACTATCGTTCTACGTACTTCTATCATTCTACGTACTTCTATCGTTCTACGTACTTCTATCATTCTACGTACTATCGTTCTACGTACTTCTATCATTCTACGTACTATCATTCTACGTACTTCTATCATTCTACGTACTTCTATCATTCTACATACTTCTATCGTTCTACGTACTATCGTTCTACGTACCTCTATCGTTCTACGTACTTCTATCATTCTACGTACTATCGTTCTACGTACTTCTATCATTCTACGTACTTCTATCATTCTACGTACTATCATTCTACGTACTTCTATCATTCTACGTACTTCTATCGTTCTACATACTTCAATCGTTCTAAGCACTTCTATCGTTTTACGTACTATCATTCTATGAACTATCGTTCTATGTACTTATATCTTTCTATGTTCTTCTATCATTCTACGTACTTCCATCCTTCTACGTACTTTTATCGTTCTACATACTTCTATCATTCTACGTACTTCTATCCTTCTACGTACTATCGTTCTACTTACTATCGTTCTACGTACTTCTATCATTCTACGCACTGTCATTCTACGTACTTCTATCATTCTACGTACTTCTATCGTTCTAAGCACTTCTATCCTTTTACGTACTTCTATCGTTCTACGTACTATCATTCTACGTACTATCGTTCTACGTACTTCTATCGTTCTACGTTCTTCTATTATTCTACGTACTTCCATCGTTCTACGTACTTCTATCGTTCTACGTTCTTCTATTATTCTATGTACTTCCATTGTTCTTCGTACTTCTATCGTTCTACGTACTTCTGTCATTCGACGTGCTTCTATCGTTCTACTTACTTCTATCATTCTACGTACTTCTATCGTTCTACGTACTTCTATCGTTCTACGTACTTCTATCATTTTACGTACTATCATTCTACGTACTATCATTCTACGTACTTCTATCATTCTACCTACTTCTATCGTTCTACGTACTTCTATCAATCTACGTAGTTCATCATTCTACGTAGTTCTATCATTCTACGTACTATCGTTCTACGTACTTCTATCATTCTACGTACTTCTATCATTCTACGTACTATCGTTCTACGTACTTCTATCGTTCTACGTACAATACGTTCTACATACTTCTATCATTCACGTACTTTATCATTCTACGTACCATCGTCACGACTCTATCTCACGACTTCTATCGTCACGACTTCTATCATCCGACACTCACTACTTCATCATCCGTACTCATCATCACGCACACATCCGACTCATCATCCAATTCCACAACTCATCATCCGACTTCATCATCCGACATCGTCCGACCACTCCTACTTCATCTCCGACTTTATCATCACTACACTCCACTCTCTCCGACTTCTTCGTCCTACTTCATCACCACACGTCACGACATCTATCATTCTACGACACATCACGCTTCACATTCACGACCTATCATTCACAACTTCTATCGTTCTCGTTCTATCGTTCTCGTACCTCTATCGTTCACCTATCATTCACACTTCGTTCACGACTTCTATCATTCACGACTTCTATCGTTCACGACTTCTATCATCTACGACTTCTATCGTTCTACGACTTCACATCACACACATTCACGACATCTTCCTACTTCTACATCACGACTTCACGTTCACTCTTCTATCTTTCAACACTTCTATCTTACGACTATCATTCTATCTACGTTCTATACTTATATCGTTCTACGTTCTTCTATTATTCTACGTACTTCCATCCTTCTACGTACTTTTATCGTTCTACATACTTCTATCATTCTACGACTTCTATCCTTCTACGTACTATCGTTCTACATACTATCGTTGTACGTACTTCTATCATTCTACGTACTGTCACTCTACGTACTTCTATCATTCTACGTACTTCTATCGTTCTAACACTTCTATCCTTTTACGTACTTCTATCGTTCTACTACTATCATTCTACGTACTATCTTCTACTACTTCTATCGTTCTACGTTCTTCTATTATTCTACTACTCCATCGTTCTACGTACTTCCATCGTTCCACGTTCTTCTATTATTCTATTACTTCCATCGTTCTTCGTACTTCTATCGTTCTACGACTTCTGTCATTCGACGACTTCTATCTTCTACTTACTTCTATCATTCTACTACTTCTATCGTTCTACGTACTTCTATCATTTTACTACTATCATTCTACTACTATCATTCTACGTACTTCTATCATTCTACTACTTCTATCGTTCTACATACTTCTATCAATCTACGTACTTCTATCATTCACGTACTTCTATCATTCTACTACATCATTCTACACTTCTATCATTCTACGTACTTCTATCGTTCTACAACTTCTATCAATCACTACTCATCATTCTACTACTTCTATCATTCTACGTACTATCATTCTACGTACTTCTATCATTCTACTACTTCTATCGTTCTTTTACTTCTACCATTCTACGTACTACCGTTCTACGTACTTCTATCATTCTACTACTTCTATCGTTCTAAGCACTTCTATCGTTTACACTTCATCATTCACTACCATCATTCTACACATCGTTCACGTACTTACATCTTTCACGTTCTTCATTATTCTACCTACTCCATCGGTCTACGACTTCTATCTTCTACGTACTTCATCATCATCTTCTATCGTTCTACGTACTATCGTTCACGTACTTCTATCGTTCTCCCTTCATCATTCCTCTATCTTCACCTTCTACGTTCTCCTCTCATTCTACCATCATTCCGTACTCACTTCACACCTATCATTCACACATCGTTCCTACTATCTTCTACAACTTCTATCATTCTACACTTCTATCGTTCACTACCCTTCACACTTCTATCATTCTACACTCATTTTCACAACTTCAATCATTACAACATCATTCCGTACTCTACTTCTATACTTCTATCATTCACACGATCGTTCTCTACTTCGTTCTACAACTTCATCATTCACAACTTTTATCATTCACGAACTTCTATCATTCACGTACGATCCCACTATCGCTACAACTTCTCACTACGACTATCATTCACTACTTCATCATTCACTTCTATCATTCACAACGATCGTTCTACGACTATCATTCACGACTCTATCGTTCTATTTCTCTCTCTCATTCTACCAATTCATTTCTCCAATTAACACACTATTAAGTTAACACGCCCCCTCTCCAACAGTCTATCACCATCCGCTTCGCTCCCCCTCCCTTTGTAAACAGCTGGATAGTAACTACTAGCAGCAGGTCTGGTTTCAACAAATGGATGAAGTCAAAACCAGTGCAGCAGCACTAGGGAGGGGGCCACAACCTCAGGCTCCAGTCTCACGCACTAGCGTGTGACACACACATTTAAGGACATCACACCTCACACACCCCATCCATTTCCACACTAATCAATTTGCCGCATTATAAACCAGCCACCAGGCTCGCACGGAATGAAGCACCAAAGTGGACAAAGGCTGGATGTACAGCCCCTTAGACCGAATACTCGCACAACACCGTACAGTCTATGAGCAACACTGTGAGACCAGGTCTGTAGGATGGAGGATCTGTAGGATGGAGGATCTGGAGGAGGAGGGCTGCAGGATGGAGGATCTGTAGGATGGAGGGTCTGCTCAGGATGGAGGATCTGTAGGATGGAAAGTCTGTAGGATGGAGGACGGAGGAGTCTGTAGGATGGTGGGTCTGTAGGATGGTGGGTCTGCAGGATGGAGGATCTGCAGGATGGAGGATCTGTAGGACGGAGTATCTGCAGGATGGAGGGTCTGTAGGATAGAGGATCTGCAGGATGGAGGGTCTGTAGGATGGAGGGTCTGTAGGATGGAGGATCTGTAGGATGGAGGATCTATAGGATGGAGGGTCTGCAGGATGGAGGGTCTGTAGGATGGAGGATCTGTAGGATGGAGGGTCTGTCGGATGGAGGGTCTGCAGGATGGAGGGTCTGTAGGATGGAGGATCTGTAGGATGGAGGGTCTGTAGGATGGAGGGTCTGTAGGGTAGAGGATCTGTAGGATGGAGGATGTCCTGCAGGATGGAGGATCTGTAGGATGGAGGGTCTATAGGATGGAGGGTCTATAGGATGGAGGGTCTGTAGGATGGAGGATATGTAGGATGGAGAGTCTGTAGGATGGAGGATCTGCAGGATGGAGGGTCTGTAGGATGGAGGATCTGTAGGATAGAGGATCTGCAGAATGGAGGATCTGTAGGATGGAGGGTCTGTAGGATGGAGGATCTGCGAGTGGGGTTGGAGAGATTGATAGAAGGAGGGAGGGTCCGTAGGATGGTGGATCTGCAGGATGGAGGGTATGTAGGATGGAGCATCTGAAGGATGGAGGGTCTGTAAGATGGAGGATCTGTAGGATGGAGGGTCTGTAGGATGGAGGGTCTGTAGGATGTAGGATCTGCAGGATGGAGGGTCTGTAGGATGGAGGATCTGCAGGATAGAGGGTCTGTAGGATGGAGGATCTGCAGGATGGAGGGTCTGTAGGATGGAGGGTCTGCAGGATGGAGGGTCTGTAGGATGGAGGACCTGCAGGGTGGAGGGTCTGTAGGATGGAGGGTCTGTAGGATGGAGGATCTGCAGGATGGAGGATCTGCAGGATGGAGGTTCTGTAGGATGGAGGGTCTGTAGGATGGAGGGTCTGTAGGACGGAGGATCTGCAGGATGGAGGATCTGCAGGATGGAGGATCTGCAGGGTGGAGGGTCTGTAGGATGGAGGATCTGCAGGATGGAGGATCTGTAGCTGAGGGGTGTAGGATGGAGGATCTGCTGCAGGATGGAGGATCTGCAGGATGGAGGGTCTGTAGGATGGAGAATCTGTAGGATGGAGGATCTTCAGGATGGAGCGTCTGCAGGAGGAAGACTGCAGGAGGAGGACTGTAGGATGGAGGGTATGTAGGAGGAGGACTGCAGGAGGAGGATCTGCAGGATGGAGGGTCTGTAGGATGGAGGATCTGTAGGATGAAGGGGCTATAGGATGGAGGGTCTGTAGGATGGAGGGTCTGCAGGATGGAGGGTCTGTAGGATGGAGGATCTGCAGGGTGGAGGGTCTGTAGGATGGAGGGTCTGTAGGATGGAGGATCTGCAGGATGGAGGGTCTGCAGGATGGAGGATCTGTAGGATGGAGGGTCTGTAGGATGGAGGGTCTGTAGGATGGAGGATCTGCAGGATGGAGGGTCTGTAGGATGGAGGATCTGCAGGATGGAGGGTCTGTAGGATGGAGGATCTGGTGCAGGATGGAGGATCTGTAGGATGGAGTGTCTGTAGGATGGAGGGTCTGTAGGATGGAGGATCTGTAGGATGGAAAGTCTGTAGGATGGAGGGTCTGTAGGATGGAGGATCTGCAGGATGGAGGGTCTGTAGGATGGACGATCTGCTCAGGAGGGAGGATCTGTAGGATGGAGGATCTGTAGGATGGAGGGTCTGTAAGATGGAGGGTCTGCCGGATGGAGGGTCTGCAGGATGGAGGGTCTGTAGGATGGAGGATCTGATGGATGAAGGATCTGCAGGATGGAGGATCTGCAGGATGGAGGGTCTGCAGGATGGAGGATCTGTAGGATGGAGGGTCTGTAGGATGGAGGGTCTGTAGGATGGAGGATCTGCAGGATGGAGGGTCTGTAGGATGGAGGGTCTGTAGGATGGAGGATCTGCAGGATGGAGGGTCTGCAGGATGGAGGATCTGTAGGATGGAGGGTCTGTAGGATGGAGGGTCTGTAGGACGGAGGATCTGCAGGATGGAGGATCTGCAGGATGGAGGGTCTGTAGGATGGAGGATCTGTAGGATGGAGGATCTGTAGGATGGAGGATCTGTAGGATGGAAAGTCTGTAGGATGGAGGGTCTGTAGGATGGAGGGTCTGCAGGATGGAGGGTCTGTAGGATGGAGGGTCTGTAGGATGGAGGATCTGTAGGATGGAGTATCTGCAGGATGGAGGGTCTGTAGGATAGAGGATCTGCAGGATGGAGGGTCTGTAGGATGGAGGGTCTGTAGGATGGAGGGTCTGTAGGGTGGAGAATCTGTAGGATGGAGGATCTGTAGGATGGAGGGTCTGCAGGATGGAGGGTCTGTAGGATGGAGGATCTGTAGGATGGAGGGTCTGTCGGATGGAGGGTCTGCAGGATGGAGGGTCTGTAGGATGGAGGATCTGTAGGATGGAGGGTCTGTAGGATGGAGGATCTGCAGGATGGAGGGTCTGTAGGATGGAGGATCTGCAGGATGGAGGGTCTGTAGGATGGAGGATCTGGTGCAGGATGGAGGATCTGTAGGATGGAGTGTCTGTAGGATAGAGGGTCTGTAGGATGGAGGATCTGTAGGATGGAAAGTCTGTAGGATGGAGGGTCTGTAGGATGGAGGGTCTGCAGGATGGAGGGTCTGTAGGATGGAGGGTCTGTAGGATAGAGGATCTGCAGGATGGAGGGTCTGCAGGATGGAGGATCTGCAGGATGGAGGATCTGCAGCATGGAGGGTCTGTAGGATGGAGAATCTGTAGGATGGAGGATCTGCAGGATGGAGGGTCTGTAGGATGGAGGGTCTGTAGGATGGAGAATCTGTACGATGGAGAATCTGCAAGATGGAGCTTCTGTAGGATGGAGGATCTGGAGGATGGAGGATCTGTAGGATGGAGGGTCTGTAAGATGGAGGATCTGCAGGATGGAGGGTCTGTAAGATGGAGGATCTGCAGGATGGAGGGTCTGAAGGCTGGAGGATCATCAGGATGGAGGGTCTGTAGGATGGAGGATCTGCAGGATGGAGGGTCTGTAGGATGGAGGATCTGCAGGATGGAGTGTGTGTAGGATGGAGGATCTGCTGCAGGATGGAGGATCTGTAGGATGGAGGGTCTGTAGGATGGAGGATCTTTTGGATGGAAAGTCCGTAGGATGGAGGGTCTGTATGTTGGAGGGTCTGTAGGATGGAGGATCTGTGGGATGGAGGGTCTGTAGGATGGAGGGTCTGTAGGATGAAGGATCTGCAGGATGGAGGATCTGTAGGATGGAGGATCTGCAGGATGGAGGGTCTGTAGGTTGGAGGATCTGCTGGATTGAGGATCTGCAGGATGGAGGGTCTGTAGGATGGAGAATCTGTAGGATGGAGGATCTGCAGGATGGAGGGTCTGTAGGATGAAGGGTCTGTAGTATGGAGCATCTGTAGGATGGAGGATCTGGAGGATTGAGGGTCTGTAGGATGGAGGATCTGTAGGATGGAGGATCTGCTGCAGGATGGAAGGTCTGTAGGATGGAAAGTCTGTAGGATCGAGATTCTGTAGGATGGAGGATCTGCAGGATGGAGGGTCTATAGGATGGAGGATCTGCAGGATGGAGGGTCTGTAGGATGGAGGACTGTAGGACTGAGGGTCTGTAGGATGGAGGGTCTGTCGGATGGAGGATCTGTAGAATGGAGGGTCTGTAGGATGGAGGATCTGTAGGATGGAGGATTTGCTGCAGGATGGAGGGTCTGTAGGATGGAGGATCTGTAGGATGGAAGTTCTGTAGGATGGAGGGTCTGCAGGATGGAGGATCTGCAGGATGGAAGGTCTGTAGGATGGAAGGTCTGTAGGATGGAGGATCTGCAGGATGGAGGGTCTGTAGGATGGAGGATCTGCAAGATGGAGGGTCTGTAGGGTGGAGGATCTGCAGGATGGAGGGTCTGTAGGATGGAGGATCTGTAGCATGGAGGGTCTGTAGGATGGAGGATCTGTAGGATGGAGGGTCTGTAGGATGGAGGGTCTGTCGGATGGAGGGTCTGTAGGATGGAGGATCTGCAGGATGAAGGGTCTGTAGGATGGAGAATCTGCAGGATGGAGGGGTCTGTAGGATGGAGGGTCTGCAGGATGGAGGGTCTGTAGGATGGAGGATCTGCAGGGTGGGGGGTCTGTATGATGGACGGTCTGTAGGATGGAGGATATGCAGGATAGATGGTCTGCAGGATGGAGGATCTGTAGGATGGAGGGTCTGTAGGATGGAGGGTCTGTAGGATAGAGGATCTGTAGGATGGAGGATCTGCAGGATGGAGGGTCTGTAGGATGGAGGATCTGTAGGATGGAAAGTATGTAGGATGGAGGGTCTGTAGGATGGAGGGTCTGTAGGATGGAAAGTCTGTAGGATGGAGGGTCAGTAGGATGGAGGGTCTGTTGGATCGAGGGTCTGCAGGATGGAGGGTCTGTAGGATGGAGGAACTGCATGATGGAGGATCTGCAGGATGGAGGGTATGTAGCATGGAGGATCTGCAGGATGGAGGATCTGTAGAATTGAGGATCTGCAGAATGGAGGGTCTGTAGGATGGAGGATCTGCAGGATGGAGGATCTTCAGGATGAAGGGTCTGTTGGATGGAGAATCTGTAGGATGGAGGATCTGCAGGATGGAGCGTCTGCAGGATGGAGGATCTGCAGGATGGAGGGTCTGTAGGATGGAGGATCTGTAGGATGGAGGGTCTGTAGGATGGAGGATCTGCAGGATGGAGGATCTGCAGGATGGAGCGTCTGCAGGATGGAGGATCTGTAGGATGGAGGATCTGCAGGATGGAGTGTCTGCAGGATGGAGGGTCTGCA
Source organism: Atherinomorus stipes (assembly GCA_023101725.1). Lineage (NCBI taxonomy): Eukaryota > Metazoa > Chordata > Actinopteri > Atheriniformes > Atherinidae > Atherinomorus > Atherinomorus stipes. The sequence goes on along the minus strand of JALJCO010001587.1, from coordinate 21,040 downwards.
GGATGGAGCGTCTGCAAGACGGAGGATCTGTAGGATGGAGGGTCTGTAGGGTGGAGAATCTGTAGGATGGAGGGTCTGTAGGATGGAAAGTCTGTAGGATGGAGGGTCTGTAGGATGGAGGATCTGGAGGATGGAGGATCTGTAGGATGGAGGATCTGTAGGATGGAGGATCTGTAGGATAGAGGGTCTGTAGGATGGAGGATTTGTAGGATGGAGGATCTTCTGCAGGTTGGAGGGTCTGTAGGATGGAGGATCTGCAGGATGGAGGATCTGTAGGATGGAGGATCTGCAGGATGGAGGATCTGTAGGTTGGAGGGTCTGCAGGATGGAGGATCTGTAGGATGGAGGGTCTGTAGGATGGAGGGTCTGTAGGATGGAGGATCTGTAGGTTGGAGGGTCTGCAGGATGGAGGGTCTGCAGGATGGAGGATCTGTAGGATGGAGGATCTGCTGCAGGATGGAGGATCTTTAGGATGGAGGATCTGTAGGATGGAGGATCTGCTGCAGGATGGAGGATCTGTAGGATGGAGGGTCTGTAGGATGGAGAATCTGTAGGATGGAGGATCTGCTGCAGGATGGAGGATCTGTAGGATGGATGGTCTGTAGGATGGAGGATCTGTAGGATGGAGGTTCTGCAGGATGGAGGGTCTGTAGGATGGAGGATTTGTAGGATGGAGGGTCTGCAGGATGGAAGATCTGCTGCAGGATGGAGCATCTGCAGGATGGAATATCTGCAGGATGGAGGATCTGAAGGATGAAGGGTCTGTAGGATGGAGGATCTGCAGGATGGAGGATCTGCAGGATGAAGGGTCTGTAGGATGAAGGGTCTGTAGAATGGAGGATCTGCAGGATGGAGGATCTTCAGGATGGAGGATCTGCAGGATGGAGGATCTGCATGATGAAGGGTCTGTAGGATGGAGGATCTGCAGGATGGAGGATCTGCAGGATGGAGGATCTGCAGGATGGAAGATCTGCAGGATGGAGGATCTGCAGGATGAAGGGTCTGCAGGATGGAGGATCTGCTGCAGGATGGAGCATCTGCAGGATGGAATATCTGCAGGATGGAGGATCTGAAGGATGAAGGGTCTGTAGGATGGAGGATCTGCAGGATGGAGGATCTGCAGGATGAAGGGTCTGTAGGATGAAGGGTCTGTAGAATGGAGGATCTGCAGGATGGAGGATCTGCAGGATGGAGGATCTGCAGGATGGAGGATCTGCAGGATGAAGGGTCTGTAGGATGGAGGATCTGCAGGATGGAGGATCTGCAGGATGGAGGATCTGCAGGATGGAAGATCTGCAGGATGGAGGATCTGCAGGATGAAGGGTCTGCAGGATGGAGGATCTGCAGGATGGAGGATCTGCAGGATGGAGGATCTGCAGATCTGATTAAGTTATTTCTTTTTATTTGAAGTAACGTATTATAATTATGTGCAACTTCTTGACATAAAAAATTATGTTAGTCGAGTATTTGGACTTCTGGTTGTGCTCATGGAGTCGTCGGTCACATCCCTTTACCACTCTCCCACTTTGACCTTACAATCCCAGCAAACTCATTAAATTAGTTTCTTTTTAAGGGCTTCGATTTTAAAATTCAACGCGCCCACGGTTCTTTAGCCAGCAAACCCTGACCAGAGGCTCCACCGAGACCGATCATAGTAAACTTTCTGGAGTATTCGACCAAAGAGATGGTCTTGAGGGAAGTGTGGAAGAAAGGCAAACTCCAGTGTGGCTGGAGAAATCTCTATTTCGACCACGATTACCCACCTGAGATCATTAAAAGACGCAAGGAATACGCGGTCATTAAGAAAACGCTCAACGACAAAGGCATCCGTTTCCAGACCCCGTTTACTAATATAAGGATCCACTGGGAGTCTGGCGTGCGAACGTACAGCAGCGCTGGGGAGGCTGACGAGTTGAAGAGGCGAGGATTTCAGGTGGAGGAACCAACTATGTCTGACGGCGAGACCAACACATCTACTCATCTTCGGGATCTTCCGGGCTGGCAGCAGAGCGGACCAGCCCCCTCTGTGTCTCAAAGAGCCAAGGCCAAACTGCAGGAATTCCAGAGGGACGACAACGGCGCTGACTTACCATGTTCGAAGCAATTATTGCATTAATCAAGTCATTGATCTTCCTACAGTGAACGTGCTTGTGGGAGAGAAGGTATTTGCTTATAGTAGCACATTGTTGGACTTTTAGGATGGATGTGTTTTCTTTCTTAGACACATTTACCGTCCGTTTCGGGCCCTCTCATCGGGAGAGGCGGCACCCTTTACCTACCAGCAGGGTGAAAGTTATGGAGCATCAGTCTCCTTTTTGTTTGGAAGTCAGTTGGTCACAGTTCAGTTTTGTTGCTGTCTTTTCTTTTGTTTTTTTTAGGGTCATGGTTTTCATTGTAGAAAATCTGTTTGTACAAAACTAATGCACAATTTGAAGTTGGCCTCTCCGAATGTAAATGGTCTAGGTAGCCCAGTCAAAAGAAAGAGAGTTCTGGCAAAAATGAAAAAAGATGGTATACAAGTTGTTTTCTTACAGGAGACCCATTTGTCTAAACAAGAACATGCTGAATTTAAAACATCTGGCTTTTCAAGCATTTTCTATAGTTCATGTAGAAATTGCAGACAGAGAGGTGTAGCAACCCGTATTTCGGATTCATTAAACTTTGAATTGCTTTCTGAGCTGAGTGATAAAGAAGGCCGGTACATAATTTCTAAAGGGAGAATTGATAATATTTTGGTTACATTTGCTAATATATATATCCCACCTGAAAGCGACAAAAAGCTCTTAAAATCACTTTTTGATACAATAATCTCAATAAGCGAAGGAGTTTTAATTTGTGGAGGGGATTGGAATACTGTCGTAAACCTTGTACTAGATACGACTAGCAGGAAAAAACAAAAAACACACAGATCCAAATATCTAAATGTCCTGATAGACGAATTTGGTTTGGTCGACGTATGGAGGGATTTGCACCCCAAAGCAAAAGATTTTACACACTTTTCTTCTACTCACAAGGTTCATTCTCGGCTTGATTTCTTTTTATTGAGTACAATAGACAGATTCAGAGTGAAAGATTGTTCAATCGGACCACAATATTATTTACTTGTCAGTCCAATGGCTTAATCGACCAAGATCTTCCTTATGGCGCTTAAATATGAGTATTCTGAATAAAGAAAATATTATAAAGGAGATCAAAGAAGAAATTATAGAAACTGTAAGTCACAACAACGATGGACAGGTAAATCCTATTATACTTTGGGATACGATAAAAGCAGTAATGAGGGGGCGGTTAATCTTGAGGACATCTTATTTAAAGAAATCAAAAAGAAAAACCTATGACGACTTGCAAGATTCTCTTAAAAATCTTGAGCTGAAATTACACTATGATGGCAATAATAAAACCTTGCTAGAGGAAGTAAAGATGGTAAAAAAGAAAATAGAAAATATGGATCAGGAGGACATCGAGAAGAAAATTAGATTTTCTAAGCAAACGTTCTATGAATCAGGCCCAAAGGCAACAAAAATTCTAGCAAGATGCCTCCGAAAGCAGCAGCTAAAACTAGAAAAGAACTGGACAACGCAATCTGTAATTTAAAAGCAAACAAATGTCCTGGCAGCGATGGTTATACAAATGAGTGGTACAAAATATTTAAAGAAGAGTTAGCCCCTACTCTGCTGGAATCATTTAATTGGACCCTCAGCAGGGCTGAAATACCACCATCATGGAGTGAAGCTGTTTTATCTGTCCTTCCTTAAGAGGGGAAAAACAATGAATACTGTGATTCATACCGTCCAATCTCCATTTTGAATGTAGATTACAAGCTGTTTACTTCAATTATCTCCAAAAGACTAGAACAGTATCTTACAGAACTAATACACGAGGATCAAACAGGATTCATAAAAGAGCGTCAAACACACGATAGTATCCGTCGTACACTACATATCATCGAACAAGCAAAATTTCGACATCTAAGTTTAGCTTTAATTAGCCTTGAAAAGCCAGAGAAGGCCTTTGACCAGGTCAGCTGGCCTTTTCTGTATAAAGTATTGGAGCGCTTTGGTTTTAATTGCAATTTTATTAAATGTATTCAATCGCTATATAGCAATCCCACCGCCACAATAAAGATTGATGGCCATCTGTCCAATAACTTAAATCTTTTTAGAGGCACGCGTCAAGGCTGCTGCCTTAGCCCCACTCTGTTTGCACCGTTTATAGAGCCTTTAGCACAGGCCATAAGGCAAAACACTGAACTCAGAGGTATCACAAAAGCAAATACTGACCACATTATTGCTTTTTTCGCTGACGACATTATTACCTATTTACAGAACCCAGAAGTCACGCTTCCCAAACTCATGGTAATTCTGAAAGAATTTGGTCTGGCTATCGCCTAAATATCACTAAAACACAAGTTTTGACTATAAATTACACTCCAAATATCAAAATCCAACAAGGTTTTAAATTCAAGTGGCACACAAAACAGATAAAGTACCTGTGAGTTGTGCTTTCACAAGAACTGAATGACTTGTTTTCCATAAATTTCAGTAAATTGATTGATGCTATAAAAATAGATATGAGACTTTGGTCATTATTGACATTGGATTATAGCTCAAGGCTAGAAATAGTTAAGATGAATCTGCTCCCAAGATTTCTTTATCTTTTTATGTCACTACCCATTATAATTTCAGACTCTCATTTTGATGCCTGGGATAAGGTGATATCACGTTTTATTTGGGTAGGAGCTAGACCTAGGATAAAATTTTAAACCCTTCACATAGATAAAGAGCATGGCGGTCTAGCCCTGCCCAACCTGAAAGAGTATTATTATGCAGCCCGGCTAAGAAATATGGTGTGTTGGTGTTCTTCTGAGTTTATATCCCGATGGAAAGAAATTGAGTTAAATATGGGTAGTCCACCTCCTCCCCAAGCACTATTAGGACAAAGGAGGTCTGATCACAGCATTAAGGAGCACAACATTGTGCATAATTCATTAATAACTTGGAATCAAGTTGTTAAAAAATATCATTTGTTAAATGATGTAAAAATTTTAATTTGGCCTTCTCTTGCCCTCAGTGCTCAACCAGGTAAATCAGACCCGCCTTTCTGAAGTGGAGTGAGAAAGGTTTGACAACGTTGTGCCTTTTTGTTGAGGGAAATACTTTTAAGTCATTTGAAAAGCTAAAATCAGAATTCAATCTAGAAAATACAGACTTTTTTCCAATATTTACAAGTACGCCACTTTTTCAATACAGAAATAAGAAAAGGAGTTTCTAGTAATGGGATTAACTTCGTAAATTTTTCACAAATGCATACAGATGTCTGCCCAGCAAAATCGTCTCTAAATTGGATAAAGGGTTGCAGAACCTGAATGGAACCAACACATTGTACATTAAATCATGGTGGGAGGAGGAGCTAAGCATTGTTTTGTCAGAGAGTGATTGGCTTACAATATGCAACACCCAACAAACATCAACTGGCTCTCGAAGATGGAGGGAATTTGGGTGGAAAACCCTGGTTAGATTCTTCGTAACACCTCACATCACTGCTAAGATAAAGGGACGTCAACAATACTGTTGGAGACAGTGTGGACATGCATGTGCCATCACTCTCACATTTTCTGGTATTGCATAGAAGAAAAGCCTTTTTGGGAAAGGCTTTTTGAGATAATTCAGAGCATCATGACACACCCTACTCCTAAGGACCCTAAGTATTTCTTCCTGGGACTGCTACCTGAAACTACAATAGAAAAAAAAGGCAAATATCTCTTCAAAATTCTCATAATTGCTTCTAAAAAAGCCATCACAAGGAACTGGCTTAAAACTGCTGCTCCCCATGAAGATCAGTGGCTGTCACTAACAGAGGAAATTTACTCTATGGAAAGACTGACTCATCACTTGCGGATCAAGGAGCACATCTTCATAAAGCCGTGGAAAAAATGGCTGGACTATAAACAAAAAGTGGAATTTTCATTGCCTGTGAATTGAATATTCTGTGATTTACCAGTGACCCCTGTTCTGTTTTGATTTGATTTGTTTCTTGTATTGTTTGATATAAACCAAATAAAAAGATAGTTTAAAAAATGATGTAAGTCAGGGAACCATTTCTTTCAGTGTACAAAACTTTAACGCTTTGCTTTGTCAGGAGTTCAAAAGCAAATAAATTAAATGGAAACTTTTTTTTTTAAAGATGGGGGTAGAAATGGCTCCAACCTCAACTCTGTCCTTCCACAGGACACGAGACGGTTTATTCAGGTCTACTTTGTGGGATCTAACTTATTTTCATAATTTTTACTCCTTATAGTTTATTTATGTGTGTTGAGGGTCTGAAAGGCTCCTATATGCTACGTGTTATTATTATTATTATTATTATTATTATTATTATTATTATTATTATTATCATTATTATTATGAATTATTATTAATGGTCTGGATAGTTGTTGATAAAATGAAGGGGGGGGGGTGCAAAGGTGGCATGAGGGAGTTTTGATACTCACCAGTAAGTCCTTGTATTGTAAGTGTCTTTGAATAAAACAAATCCAAATTTGAAAAAAAAAATGATAAAGAGGACTTTATAATTATGTTATAATTTAAAAATGGGGGGTAAAATGTTGCCTGTATGTTGGCATTACCAGCAGTTCTGCTTTATATTTATCTTAGGGGAATAACTTAGGGGTAAATTGGTTTGTTGAGGCAGCCAAATATCCTGTTCAGGCTATTGTTTACATTAGCAGAATTTTAATATGAAATACCAAAGCTGTTTGAAATCATTTTGTAGTCTAATCTAAATCTAAACACCCCTGCCACCTCCCTCCTGGCAATGACCCCTGCCCCACCTCAGTCTCAATCTCTCTCCAAGCAATCTTGAAAACCTGAGAGCCCTGCAAGTTTATTTATTTTCTAAATGCTGTCTGTCTGATAAACGTAGCTCACTGTCTGAAGTGCCCATGATGCTAGCATTTAGCCTTTAGCAAAGTCCGACCGCAGCTTGACCTACTTTCTCTCAATAAGGTCATAGCCAAATAAGGGGTAGCCAATCAGAATGAAGTCAGCTTGGTCTCCGGGTCTCCGGGCCAGCGGCTAGCTGGGTGTCTTCTTCTGCTTGTTTAATATGATGTCCGCAGACTGTGAGAAATGCACTGTTTTAGTCTTGTTGGATCTCTCTTCGGCATTTGACACTGTCAATCATGAAATCTTGTTAACAAGACTGCATGAATTGATTGGAATGTCAGGACCTGTTCTGTCCTGGTTTGCTTCCTTTTTGTCTGATAGGAGTTTTAGTGTTTCAGTAAATGAGTTTGTGTCTGATTCTGCAGAACTGCTGTGTGGAGTACCTCAGGGTTCTGTTTTAGGCCCAATTCTGTTCCTTTTGTATGTCCTTCCCCTAGGAAACATAATCAGGGAGTTTGTTGATGTTTCATACTACCTATTTGCAGATGATATCCAGCTGCTCATTTAAGGTCTCTGAGATTCACAAATTGAACTCCTTAATGAGCTGTCTTGTGCAAATCAAACAATGGCTCGCTGCAAACTCCCTGCAGTTAAACTCAGATAAAACAGAGGTGCTGGTGTTTGGCCCTGATGATGCCATTCCTGGTATCAACCACTATTTGGGTGATCTGAGTGCTTCATCCAAATCAAGCCTCAGAAATCTTGGTGTTTTCTTTGATAAAGAAATGTCACTAGAACACCACTCTAAGCAGCTTACGAGGAACTGTTTTTTTTCCAGTTAAGGAACATCTCCAAACTGAGAACAGTTGTCTCAAAAAGATGACCTCGAGTTGATTATTCACGCTTTTGTTTCGTCTCGTTTAGACTATTGCAACAGTTTATTTTCTTGTCTAAACAAAAAGGACCGATCTCGTCTGCAGCAGGTGCAAAACTCTGCAGCGAGACTGTTGTCTCGTACCAACAGGAGGGCTCATATTACTCCAGTTTTAAAGTCGCTCCACTGGCTTCCGCTTTCTTTTCGCTTTCGCTTTAAAATTTTGGCACTGACTTTCAGAGCTCTGCAGGGTCAGGCTCCATCTTACATCAGGGACCTTTTATGCCCCTATGCTCCCTCTCGGAGGCTAAGGTCACTGGACCAGCATCTGCTCATGGTCCCTCGTACTCGCTTCAAGACACGAGGGGATCGTTCCTTCCAGGCCGTTGCACCGAAGCTCTGGAACGATCTCCCGTTGTCTCTACGTTTGTTGGACTCCATTGATGTCTTTAAGAGCAAACTGAAAACCTACCTGTTTCTCCAAGCGTTCTAACTTCAGTAGCGAAAAGGCTGTTTTATGACCTCCATGCTGATTTTTATTCAAATTTTCTCATTGCTTATATTGTTTTTTGTATTTTATATTTACCGTATTTTTTTTCTTGTATTTTAATTATTTTTTTTTTTTTTTTTTTTTTTTTTTTTTTTTTTTTTTACTTGTCCTGTCCAGCATCGAAGCAAGCAGAATGGAAATCTGATTGCTTTATTCTGTTGAACAGTTTTGCTTTACCAAGCGGAGCTTTATGAACATAAGGCTCCACTTGATATCATGTTTATTCATTTTATTTTTTTATTTAAACATTTGTCTATTACACCATTCCATTTCATACTGCTGGGCCTGACAAGGGAGAAATGAAAGTTAACAGAGGTAATGATAGAAAGTGAAACAGAGAGAGAGGAGTAAGGAAGAGGAAGAGAGAGAGGAGAGAAAACATGAATCCACTTACACAGTTCACTGGTACGTCTGTACCGCGATCCCTAAACAACCAAGGTCTCTGTTGGAAAACAAAATCATACAAACACACACAAACACACGCAGAACTACGCAGAGAAGAGGTACAACCTAGTCATCGCAATGGGAAGTAGAGAAGAGGTACAACCTAGTCATCGCAATGGGAAGTAGAGAAGAGGTACAGCCTAGTCATCGCAATGGGAAGCAGTGTCACAGTGTCAACATGCATAATAAAGGGTGCTCCGTGGTGATACAGTCATGCAGATGCAGCCTCGTCTCTGCAAGGAGGAGAAAGCCCGCAAGGCTCACGACCCAGGCCCCCAGCAGCCACCCAGAGGCCCAGATCCCAGCTACCCCCCCAAAGAGCGGACATGCATCCCCCCGAAGGGCGGCAAAAGGCGGCCCCAGCCGGAGCCCCCTGCAGTCTGGGGGCCCAGGCCCCAGCGGACCAAGACCAGCAGCTGCCGACCCCACCGGGCGCCGGGCGTCCCCCGGAGCGGAGACAGCGCCGGGCCCAGGGCCCAAGCGCCCAGGAGCAGCCACCCCCCCCCCGGACCCGGGCGGCCCAACCGAAACCCAGGAGGACCGGACCCCCCAGACGACGCCCCCCCAGGGCAGGCCAGCCCCCACCCCAACGTCCCTGCCCCACACACCTGACACCAGGGCGCCACCACCTCTACCACCCCCTACCCCGCCACCACGCTCACACACACACTCCCCACACACCTACCCCAACACTAGGGCTGAAAGATATACCGCCACCGCCCCCCGCATCGAGACACGGGCACCCAAGACATCAATACCGCAAGAGCAACCACATACAAGATACAGATCCCCCCTGCGCCCGCCCCGCACAAAAAGCCCCGGAAGCCACAAACAAAACCGCACCCCCCACCAAAGCGCCCGGCCCCCAACCAACCCGCAGCCACACCGCACCACACCGACACCAAGATGCCCGGCACGAACACCGAGATACGAACCTCCGCCCACACCGCCCAGCCCTACCCAACACCTCCGTGTACCCCCCACACACACACATACACCCACCCACTCCGCTCTCCGACCTTACATACCCACACTCACTCCTCCCTCCACCCCCAACACTCTCCTCCCTCTACCGTCCACACCTACCCCCACCTCCTCATACCCTCTAACACACACATGCACTCCCCCCACATAGCTGCACCAACCCCTCCCTACCCCCCACACACATACGCCCCCACCTCCCTATACCCCCAATACCCCATACAGCCAGTCGTATTTTGTATTTTAATTATTAACCTCTGTACAGCACCTTGTGACGTCCCCTTGTCTGTGAAAGGCGCTATAGAAATAAAACTTACTTACTTACTTGTTTATTGAACACTGACAGATTAGTGCCACCAGCTACATTGCAACTCATCCAGTCACAGATAACAGTGTAAATATACGGTCCTCGCGGCCTCTAGGTGGCGCTCAGGCCTGATCTTGGACGGTGGCCCCATGGTTAAGAATCACTGCTATAACGGATGCTTGTTTACAACTCTGACAGTCTTTTTCTTCGTAGTTCCACATTTTAGCGTCTTTAGTTGATCTGGATGGTTTGCTGACGGCAGAAGAATCCATAACTATTGCTTACAGTGTCTGAATTTACCGCCACCGGCTTCTTCCTGCATCAAAACTGTCGGGGACGCGGATGCAGCGTCAATGACGTCACATCCGCAGGACAGAGACGAGGGGGGGCTCGTTCTTATTAGGTCTTATTCTGACAGGATTAGCATTATGTAGTATTATATAGAATAGAATAGAATAAATGTTTGTCATACACTTGCGTGCCCATATGGGCTTATATGACACCGATACCTTTGGAGCAAGAAGCAACAAGAAGAAAAAGAAGATACCCAACATACAAAATATCAATGATACACCTTCAGGATACAGCTCTGTCTGAGCTTCCATGCCTTTTCCAAATATTTCACCAAACTGTATATTTCATTTTCAAATAGCCACCTCAGCATTTCACCCTCAGTCATCCAAAACAAGTCAGGCTTTTCACACTGAATTTTCTCAAACAAAGCAGTTTGGAGGTCCTGATATAAAACAGGAAGCTCATTCATCCTCACCACATCATACATAACCGTTCCTCTCCTGGGACGCCCTGATAACGACCCCCCTCCACCTGCTGAGGTAAGACCCCCACTCTAAGCTGAGCGCACAAAGACTGCTGGGCTCTTTTTACATTACACTTAACATACAATTCTGTGAAAAAGTCATTTTTGTAATGAATGTAACTCCTTAATTTGGGCTTATTTAACACCTGCCGTCTCCACTGCTCGTTATAAGAGCCAAACAAACTCTGTTTCAGCTCATTTATTTCACCTTGTAAATTATCGATGAATAAATACTGTATATTTGCTAAAGAGAAATTTCCAAAACCTCCCTTGACCACAAATATTTATGAGCTTTGTCCCAGTGACAGATTTTACGTGTAAGTCTGTGTTCTGGGAGGCAGATGAGTCGATTCCAGTCTCATCATTTCTATCGTTGTTGGACTGAACGGGCTCCCAGCCCAGCCCACGTCTCCCCCTGCTGCTCGGGTGGTGAACCTGTGACCTCCAAGAAAGTACCTTATGTATAGTGTTATACAGTATCTTGATCTGTAATAATTACAGGAACTGTCTTTGATGTTAATCCCATGTGAATTGCCCATTTCGGTGATGTAATAATTCTCCCACAGATTACCTGCTATAATCTGCTGAACTCTGAGGTCCTCTGATGACACGAATCCAATGCAAATATGCATCTGTGTGATTTGGAAAGAACTGAAGGGGGTGTGATATGTGCCCATATGAAAAATCTGTAAGTAGCATTTTCCTGTGGGCAAGTAACATTTAATTTAGACAACATGTGGTCATGGAGCAAGTTCTTAAAGCGTTATTAATGACTGCCCACGAGTTATTTATGCCGGTTCCATGCATTAGTCTCTGATTGAACATCCGCTGCTGATGAAAATGCAGCTCGTGAGCAGATTTTACGCGTTACGCAGCACACTGACATCATATCTGCTAGATTACTGTGAATTTTGGTCATATCTCAAACTTCAGTTTGCCCGTGTGAATGCTCCACAGAAAAAACCAACCACTCTATTACTGTACATGTGGTCCCTAGAAAAACTAATCCCGCCATAATAGGGTTTAAGGATAGGATAGGATAACAATCATAAAAGGTTAAATTGAGACCTTTTAAAAGCGCTTTATAAATAAAATGTATTATTATTATTATTATTATTATCATTATTATTATTTAAAACTGCGTTTTACACGATGCTGCTGGGCCTGACAGGAGGAAAGAAGGTTAAGAAGAGAAACTATGCGGGTGGATTGCATTTCCAATGAGCCTGTGTGGTCCAGATGCATTGAGTTTTGAAGCCCCGCCCCCTCTCACAGAAACGCAAAGGTTCATAAGAATAATCCAGATAGGGACCCAAAGCCAGTTAACCATTTCATAGCCTGGCTGGGTTGATGCGATGAGCCAGCAGTTTTTAGCGTGTCCTCCATCACTGTCTCTGACCGGGGTTCTCTCCTCTGCAGCTGCTGAAGAAGTTTTCCCGTCTGCTTTACAACACCGTTGTTCTCTTCATTCCCTGGGAAGTGAGAATCAAGAAGATAGAAAGTAAGTTCTCATGTTTACCCAATACACACTGAAAACATTTAGCTTTGGCTTCACCTGAAAAACATTAAGGTAATCAGTCACACCAAACAGTTTCACAGTAATTCAATGTAAATAAAAAAAAGTTGGTTCAACGTAACTTTAAGTCCGTGCAAACTGTTTGTTTTACATTGAAGCAAACCATTTATTTCAAGTGGTTTGAAATGAAATCAATGAAGTTGCTTTTTCCACTTAGGCCCAATATTCTAATTTAATTTCACCTTAAATTTTTCACTTGATTTAAGAAACTTGAATGTTGTACCAAAATATATTCAGTTAAAGTATCCAGTAGAGTAGATCATTGGTTCTTCTTCTATGATTTCCAGCAGGCTCGGTGCCACATTGCTGCCTTTCCATGTGTGGACAGCTAAGGGCAGCAACGTGCCACGTGGGAAATTAACCGATGATGATCATTGGTTATCATCTGTAACCGAGTTTTTCTCCTTGCTCTGTTCTTCACACTCATGGTGAAACTTTAACGTCCAAACTGAACAGAATTTCTTAACTTTCTCTGAATGTGAACATAAAGGCAGTAAACACACGACTCAAATTTATAGGATAACGATCATAAAAGATTAAATTCCTGCTGAATCTGCATTTCCCATGAGCCTTTGTGGCTCAGATGCGTTGAATTTTGAAAATAGCCCCGCCCCTTATGCTGTTTGTGCATGCTAAAGCTGGAACAAATGAATAAGAAACCCAGCGAGGTGAACCTACCTACCTGTAGGTTTGTGTCCACCTCTGCGTTCAGCTTCGTCTGCCTGCTGATCAGCGCCTCTCGTTACGACTCCCACAATCCCTCTGTCCTGTTCATGATGGATCCACCTGGTCCTCATTACCTCCATCAGTCACACCTGTCCCCCCCTCTACGAAACCAGAGCCACCTCTTCCCCAGTGTCGTGTAGCCCTGCTCTTTGTTAAACTACATGAACCTGCCATGCGTCCAGCCTCTGCTTCAGCCCCACAGTTTGACCTGGCTGCTTCTCTAAGCTGGTGGGGGGGCATCTAACTGCCATCCTTAATAGGGCCCACCCTGCCTCCACTAGGGTCAACCTCGGGGGACCAGGGCAGGGTGTCCCGGGCAAACACCGAGCCCCCCCACTCATGGACAGCTGTCCCCCCCATGTCTTACACACTTGTTCCGATCCAGGTAACTTTAACATCCAGTATCGATGTACGGGCATGTTTTAGGTGAGGGCTAAACCGCCGGAGATGTTCCCCTCCCAGGAAACTGTTACTGAGACCAGACCCCGCCCCCGCGCAGGGATGCAAGCTAACACCTGCAGAAATGATGATGATGAAGATGCAGGTTTTATATGTTACAGCTTTCAGTAAAACAGCTCCGTGCTGCTAAAAACGTGATCAGACAGGAAACTGTTACTGAGACCAGACCCCGCCCCCACGCAGGGATGCAAGCTAACACCTGCAGAAATGATGATGATGAAGATGCAGGTTTTATATGTTACAGCTTTCAGTAAAACAGCTCCGTGCTGCTAAAAAACGTGATCAGACAGGAAACTGTTACTGAGACCAGACCCCGCCCCCGCGCAGGGATGCAAGCTAACACCTGCAGAAATGATGATGATGCAGGTTTTATATGTTACAGCTTTCAGTAAAACAGCTCCGTGCTGCTAAAAACGTGATCAGACAGGAAACTGTTACTGAGACCAGACCCCGCCCCCACGCAGGGATGCAAGCTAACACCTGCAGAAATGATGATGATGAAGATGCAGGTTTTATATGTTACAGCTTTCAGTAAAACAGCTCCGTGCTGCTAAAAACATGATCAGACAGGAAACGGTAAATCCCAGCATAAGTGTAAAAATCATATCTATTTCCATAACACCTCTGACTGATTAATCTGAACCTGCAGGGACGTGCACAGGGCAGGGCTCAGGTTGCCTGGGTAACCGTTTGCCCTCCCTGTCTTAAATTGCCCCTCACGGGGGAAAAATGGATTGAAGAACATAATTTGAAGTAATGTTTAGAAAACATGCCCTGAGTGCAGAATGTGACGTGAATAAAAGCTCTCTAACATTTTCCAGATAAATACTCAGGAGGAGCGTAGGTTGTGAGAGTCGGGGCCCCCCTGCCTCCCAGTTTCCATCTGTTTGTGATGCCCGTCTCAGGCTGGACAGGAGCGCTCGTCGCGCAGTAGCGGGCTGATCATCAGCAGCACTGAACTGGCTGCTGGGTGACGGCAGAGGGTCGGGTCGCGCCGATAAACAAACAAATAAACAATCCACCAACGGGCTCACGAGAGCATCTACCCCGATAAACAAACAAATAAACAATCCACCAACGGGCTCACGAGAGCATCTACCCCGATAAACAAACAAATAAACAATCCACCAACGGGCTCACGAGGGCATCTACCCCGATAAACAAACAAATAAACAATCCACCAACGGGCTCACGAGAGCATCTACCCCGATAAACAAACAAATAAACAATCCACCAACGGGCTCACGAGAGCATCTACCCCGATAAACAAACAAATAAACAATCCACCAACGGGCTCACGAGGGCATCTACCCCGATAAACAAACAAATAAACAATCCACCAACGGGCTCACGAGGGCATCTACCCCGATAAACAAACAAATAAACAATCCACCAACGGGCTCACGAGAGCATCTACCCCGATAAACAAACAAATAAACAATCCACCAACGGGCTCACGAGGGCATCTACCCCGCAGAAGCTCTCACAGTGCAGCAGCCATGGCAGAAACAAGCACCGCCTCTGCTTAAAGGCTGTTTGTGACAACGCTCAGGTGCCCCCCCCCCTCCACATCTTTGCAGAGGCAAAATGGAGCGAGATCATCAGGCCACGAGGAAAGGTGGACCAAAAACTGGACTGCGTCCAGAATCCGGCCCACCCCCCCACCCCCACCCCTGCTGGTGGAAACATCCGGATCTGGTGTGTTAAAGTCCAGCTGAGGTTTCCCTCCGTCCCACCCCCCTCTGTCCATCTTTCTGTCTGAGACTGCCTCTCTAAAATGCTCCCTCATATCCATGTTACTGGTCTGTTGCCAGTGAAACCAGTTAGTTGTCACATGCTCCTCCAGCTGTTTCTGCTTTGTACCAATCGCTTTTCCAGCCTTGTGTTGCTTCTGTTCCAACTCACAGACATCACACTCCACAGATTCACAATCGGCTCATATTTTCCCTGAAGTGATAAAAACGTCTCCGTTCCAGCGGGTGATTGGCTGTTTTTGCTCCAGCAGGTGATTGGCTGTTTTTGCTCCAGGGGGTGATTGGCTGTTTTTGCTCCAGCAGGTGATTGGCTGTTTTTGTTCCAGCAGGTGATTGGCTGTTTTTGTTCCAGCAGGTGATTGGCTGTTTTTGCTCCAGCAGGTGATTGGCTGTTTTTGCTCCAGGGGGTGATTGGCTGTTTTTGCTCCAGCAGGTGATTGGCTGTTTTTGCTCCAGGGGGTGATTGGCTGTTTTTGTTCCAGCAGGTGATTGGCTGTTTTTGCCCCAGCAGGTGATTGGCTGTTTTTGCTCCAGCAGGTGATTGGCTGTTTTTGCTCCAGGGGGTGATTGGCTGTTTTTGTTCCAGCAGGTGATTGGCTGTTTTTGTTCCAGCAGGTGATTGGCTGTTTTTGTTCCAGCAGGTGATTGGCTGTTTTTGCCCCAGCAGGTGATTGGCTGTTTTTGCCCCAGCAGGTGATTGGCTGTTTTTGTTCCAGCAGGTGATTGGCTGTTTTTGCCCCAGCAGGTGATTGGCTGTTTTTGTTCCAGCAGGTGATTGGCTGTTTTTGCTCCAGCAGGTGATTGGCTGTTTTTGTTCCAGCAGGTGATTGGCTGTTTTTGCCCCAGCAGGTGATTGGCTGTTTTTGCCCCAGCAGGTGATTGGCTGTTTTTGCTCCAGGGGGTGATTGGCTGTCTTTGCCCCAGCAGGTGATTGGCTGTTTTTGTTCCAGCAGGTGATTGGCTGTTTTTGCTCCAGCAGGTGATTGGCTGTTTTTGTTCCAGCAGGTGATTGGCTGTTTTTGCCCCAGCAGGTGATTGGCTGTTTTTGCCCCAGCAGGTGATTGGCTGTTTTTGCTCCAGGGGGTGATTGGCTGTCTTTGCCCCAGCAGGTGATTGGCTGTTTTTGTTCCAGCAGGTGATTGGCTGTTTTTGCTCCAGCAGGTGATTGGCTGTCTTTGCCCCAGCAGGTGATTGGCTGTTTTTGCTCCAGCAGGTGATTGGCTGTTTTTGCCCCAGCAGGTAATTGGCTGTTTTTGCTCCAGCAGGTGAATGGCTGTTTTTGTTCCAGCGGGTGATTGGCTGTTTTTGTTCCAGCAGGTGATTGGCTGTTTTTGCTCCAGCAGGTGATTGGCTGTTTTTGCTCCAGCGGGTGATTGGCTGTTTTTGCTCCAGCGGGGGTGACTGGCTGTTTTTGCTCCAGCGGGTGATTGGCTGTTTTTGTTCCAGCAGGTGATTGGCTGTCTTTGCTCCAGCAGGTGATTGGCTGTTTTTGTTCCAGCAGGTGATTGACTGTTTTTGCTCCAGCAGGTGATTGGCTGTTTTTGCTCCAGCGGGTGATTGGCTGTCTTTGCCTCAGCGGGTGATTGGCTGTCTTTGTCCCTGCAGGTGATTGGCTGTTTTTGTTCCAGCAGGTGATTGGCTGTTTTTGTTCGAGCAGGTGATTGGCTGTTTTTGCCCCAGCAGGTGATTGGCTGTTTTTGTTCCAGCAGGTGATTGGCTGTTTTGTTCGAGCAGGTGATTGGCTGTTTTGTTCGAGCAGGTGATTGGCTGTTTTTGCCCCAGCAGGTGATTGGCTGTCTTTGCCCCAGCAGGTGATTGGCTGTTTTTGCTCCAGCGGGTGATTGGCTGTCTTTGCTCCAGCAGGTGATTGGCTGTTTTTGTTCCAGCGGGTGATTGGCTGTCTTTGCTCCAGCAGGTGATTGGCTGTTTTTGCTCCAGCAGGTGATTGGCTGTTTTTGCTCCAGCGGGTGATTGGCTGTCTTTGCTCCAGCGGGTGATTGGCTGTCTTTGCTCCAGCAGGTGATTGGCTGTCTTTGTTCCTGCAGGTGATTGGCTGTTTTTGCTCCAGCAGGTGATTGGCTGTTTTTGTTCCAGCGGGTGATTGGCTGTTTTTGCTCCAGTAGGTGATTGGCTGTTTTTGCCCCAGCAGGTGATTGGCTGTTTTTGCCCCAGCAGGTGATTGGCTGTTTTTGCCCCAGCAGGTGATTGGCTGTCTTTGCTCCAGCAGGTGATTGGCTGTTTTTGCTCCAGCGGGTGATTGGCTGTCTTTGCTCCAGCGGGTGATTGGCTGTCTTTGCTCCAGCGGGTGATTGGCTGTCTTTGTTCCTGCAGGTGATTGGCTGTTTTTGCTCCAGCAGGTGACTGGCTGTTTTTGCTCCAGCAGGTGATTGGCCGTTTTTGTTCCAGCAGGTGATTGGCTGTTTTTGCTCCAGCAGGTGACTCTCCGTTTTTGCTCCAGCAGGTGATTGGCCGTTTTGTTCCAGCAGGTTCTTTTTTTTCTTCTTCTTCTTTTTTTTTTTTGCTCCAGCAGGTGATTGGCTGTTTTTGTTCCAGCAGGTGATTGGCTGTTTTTGCTCTGTGTTGCCTTTTTTCCCCCGCCGGGGAGTGGCTGTTTTTGTTCCAGCAGGTGATTGGCTGCTTTTGCTCCAGCAGGTGATTGGCTGCCTTTGCTCCAGCGGGTGATTGGCTGTCTTTGCTCCAGCAGGTGATTGGCTGTTTTTGTTCCAGCGGGTGATTGGCTGTCTTTGCTCCAGCAGGTGATTGGCCGTTTTTGTTCCAGTAGGTGATTGGCTGCCTTTGCTCCAGCAGGTGATTGGCTGCCTTTGCTCCAGCAGGTGATTGGCTGCCTTTGCTCCAGCAGGTGATTGGCTGCCTTTGCTCCAGCAGGTGATTGGCTGCCTTTGCTCCAGCAGGTGATTGGCTGCCTTTGCTCCAGCAGGTGATTGGCTGCCTTTGCTCCAGCAGGTGATTGGCGCCCTTTACCCAGCAGGTGATGGCTGCCTTTGCTCCAGCAGGTGATTGGCTGCCTTTGCTCCAGGGGGGGGGAATAGGGGGAAATGAACAGGCACAACGTACTTTTTTCCTCAGCTGTCCAGCTGTTGTGAAAGCAGGACTGTATCATGAATGTGAACGTCAGCAGTGGCTCACATACTTGCTCTCTTTGTCTTTTCCAGGTCACTTTGGATCGGGCGTAGCCTCGTACTTCATCTTCCTGCGTTGGTTGTTTGGGATCAACATTGTCCTCACCATCATGACTGGAGCCTTCATTGTCCTACCAGAGGTCAGAGGGTCCAACAGTGTCCGCTAATTTCTCACATCAGTGTGTTTTATTCTAATCAGTAAACTGTTATTCATGATATTGGGAAGTTTTTTCAGCAGCGATTAATTTTTCGTCTTTTATTTCACACTGATTTAATCAAATAAAATCCCATTCAAGGACAGTGAAAGGAATAAACTCTCCTCTTCTGGAGCTGATCACCATTAAAACTGGTGTGACATCTTTCAGAGATCGGCAAAGCAGAAGTAGAATAAAAATTTCAGTCATGGCATTTTCAGTTCAGGCCTAAACCACCCATGCATGTCTTCATTGGGGGGGGGGGGGGGGGCACTAACATGTTAATTTTGTTGTAATTAATTAATTGTAATGAACACAATGAAAAAATTTTGCATTGAATCACAGTTTGTATAGAAGCAAAGTGGAACCTTTGTCAGGGTCCCTTATCTTTCTCTTTTTCTTTAACTTGTCCCGTCCAGCATCGTAGCCGCAGAATGATGAGCTGGCTGCTTCAATGTGTCAAACAGATTTGCTTTGCCAAGACGAGCTTAGAACTGCATTTTACATCATATTGCTGCGCTGAACCAGAGGAAAATGAAAGTTAGGAGAAGGAATGATAAAGTTGAACAGAGAACAGAGTGAAGAAAAGAGAGAAAACATGGATCCACTTCCACAGTTCACTGGTGCATCTGTACAGAAATCCCTAAACAACATTCCAAGGTCTCTGCTGGAAAACCAAACTAACAATCCCCTACAGGAGGACCTGCAGGTGGCTTAAATATCCTCAGATCATACAAACACACGCAGAACTACGCAGAGAAGAGGTACAACCTAGTCCTCGCAATGGGAAGCAGAGAAGAGGTAAAACCTCTTTTTATTCCCTTTTTACTTTTTTTTTTTTTTTAAAGTTGAAATACAATTAACTGCATCTGGTCAGACAATAATTGAGCTTGAGTTTACTATTTTAATGTCTATTATTTAATTCAGTTGTCAAAAATCTATTAAAAATATGAAAATGTTACTTTTTGTGAGAATTTTTATAATGAGATTGAGATGAATTAAGTATAAAGCCTCTAACTAATTAGATTACTTTTTAAAATCAAGTCACACCCCAAACGTTTCAGAGCTTGGCCTCTCTGTAAAGATAACACTCTGAATTTTCACTTTGAGCTTTCAAATTCATTTTAACTTTAACTAGCATGTAGTTACTTCATTTGGAACACACAGTAATCAAGCTTTTTCCCCCTCGCCTGAATTTTTTTTTATTTTGTCAAGTGCTGTACACAGAAATATGCAGATAGGAACTGGATAATCACATGAGGCTGTGGCATGAAGGTTTATCTGTTACCAGTTCTTATTTGGTGACAACAGCAACAAAAATGACAAGTATATGGGTGTTTTTCTGTGAATATGTTCAGGCGTTAACCAGAATTTTCCATTTGGAGACTCCAAATGGTCCCTTTGGATAATAAGCTTTACAAAGCTGTAAGTCCAGAATGCTTCAACATACAGTCATCAATGAGACCTCCAATGAAAGGTGGTACCAAGAAGCATCCTGCTGCATGTTCAGATTCACTCTGAGCATTATCAAAATACAGTCAGTGATCTAGAAACACAATAAAATGCTCATTTTTCTAAAAGTGCATTATAATAAGAGTCAGAGTATGTCTTATTTACATTATAAAGTAAACAATATAATGCCATGCTATGCAATGTCAACAAAAAGGAAAAATAAAAACCACCACAACACAGAAAACTTTTTACATACTTGCAATTTTTCATGAACTGAAAGCTACTACTGCTAATTTTAATCAGAAATGTTACAGAGCAATCTGATCGGAAGGAGAGAAGCTGCTGCAACACCACCATCACCAGACCAGGCCAAATCCACAAACCTGGGGGGTCTTGTGTTATAAACAGAGACCCCCAACTTTCAAACAGACAGGTTTCACTTCTTTAATGTCCAAAAACACCATGAATACACCCGCAGTGAAAGTGCGCAGTAGAAAGCCAATCTGCGACACATATGCGCCTGAGAAAGCCCCCCTTCCCCCCTTTCCCCAACCAGGCAAACATCCATGTCCTTCCTTTTTAGAAATGATCCCGATCTAAATAGCTTATAAACTCACAGTAACTGCAGGTAGAAGTTTCCACTAGGGGCTGGACGATAATTCAATATCAATATATATCGATCGATAGAGTTTTTCAATATAAAAAAAGAGGGTCAATAAAAGTTCAATATAGAAGGCACAGTTTTCTGCAGTAGCCTATCAGGTAGCATGATACTACAGTCACTCCTTCCTCCAAGCCAATCACAAACGCAGACCAGGCAAAGGCTGAACTGATTTCAGTGTTATGCTGCTTTCAGACTTCAACTGGAAAGCGGTAATATTG